>JASDQU010738782.1:1839-28866 GCA_032191745.1 Picea mariana
AATGTGCCGTGAGGAGTTGCATGTCCCTCTACCTTCTACAGAATCTGTCGAGCCCAGGAAGGCCTTTTATGGCCTACTGCAATGACTCTGGGAAAATCAACTAGAGCTACTAGATCAACTGGATCAATGGATGTCTCCCTCTGAACTGCTGAAGGGGGAGAAGGTATTGTCTCACTGTCAATCTCCATATGATATTCTCTGGATCTTCGAAATGCTATCTCTTCCTCAAAAATGACATCTTTGTTCACCTCAATCTATCTCTGACCAGGGATGTAGATCTGATATGACTTTGAAGATTCACTGTACCCCACAAATGTACCCTTTCTGCCTGAAGGGTCTATCTTGGTTCTCTTCTCTTTGGGTATATGAAAGTATATTGGACACCCAAATATCCTGAAGTTTCCAACCTCGTGATTCATTCTAGTAAAGGCTTATTTGTTAGTCATTTTCTTCAAAATCTGATGAGGGTTCCTGTTCTAAACATACATTGTTGTCATGGATTATTCTTCCCACAAAATCATAGGTAGATTCTGATCATGTATCACTTTGGTTGCCTCAATGATGGTTATGTTGTTCCTCTCTGCAACCCCATTTTGTTGAGGGTTATAAGGAACGGTGTACTCCCTCTTGATCCATGCCTCAATACTGAAATTATTGAAATCCTTGGAGGTGTACTGTCCTCCATTATATGGTCTCAACACCTTTATCCTCCTCCCGGTTAGGTTCTCAACCTGATCTTTAAATTCTTGAAATATTGCAAGGACTCCATCCTTGGTTTTCCAGAAGTAAATCCATGTCTTCCGAGAGTGATCATCGATGAAGAGAACATATTACAAATATCCGTTCAAGTAAGAAACAATCATGGGTCCATAAACATCTGAATGTATCAAGTCCAAGATCCCCTTGGATCTATTGTCACTACTCAAGAAGGACCCCTTGACATTCTTTCCAAGAGAACAACCTCTGAAAACACCATCATGTTGAACCTGTATCTCTCGAAGGCCTATTACCATCTTCCCTAGAGCTAGAAGGGCTCTATAATTTATATGAGCAAGTCTCCTATGTCATAGCTCACTCAAGATGATAGTATCATGTAACAGGGGCTGACCTGGTCAGACAGTCAACCTGTATAAGTTGTTTTCTCGAACACCAATCACTCGAGCATAATTCATATGTGAGTTCTTATGCCATGCAAGAAATTTTCCTTCAGATAAAGTAACCTTGTAGCCTTTATCCTCTAAGGAAGAAACATAGACAAGGCTCCTTTTCATCCGAGGTACATATAGTACCTCACTCAATGGAAGGGGTATGTCAGAACTAGTTGGAATGTAGAAGTTCCAACCCATTTCACATTATATTTGGCATTGTCTCCAAGTACAACATGTAGACTGGACTCTTTCTCAACAAGGTCTATCAAATGATCTCTATATCTAGTCATGTTCCTAGAGGCACCACTGTCAATTAACCAAATATCACTATCAGTAGGAACCATACATAAGAGTGTTGATATGAAGAAGAAGGATTCATCTTTTATGTCTTCATCTCTCTGATGTGGCTCTGGATCAACATCAGCAGTGGAGGCAAGTTGTCTTCCTTTCTTCTTGGTAGGACAATCTCTCGCAATGTGTCCATACTTGTCACATCTGAAACAATGAATCTTTGATTTGTATTTTTTTTGTTCATGACCTGAAGCTGATGAACTCGTTTTGTCTTTAAATTCTTTGCTGAAGATCCTTCTATTTATTTTTTTTCCTTTCTTTGTATGAAAATCAATATCATGATTTTCATCATGAGGGGAGTCTTTCACTCCTCTCGCTATGATTCCGAATTCCTCTTGGGTACGGTCTGTCCATAGACGATCAAAATTAGGTAGTTTTGTTCTACCACTGATGCTTTGAATAAATGGTTCCCAATGTCTTGGAAGAGAATTGAGAGTAGTCAAGATAAGTTCTATGTCTGATATGGTTTCTCTAATGGCACCCAACTGATCTCTGATCTTTGAAATCTTCATGAAGAAGGTAGCAACGATGTCATCTTTTGTCATCTTGATATTTTGAAGCTGAATCTTCAATGTAAGAGCTCTGAGGGTGTTGGTACTCTCAAAAATATTCTTCAATGCATCATACATCTCATAAGCTATCTTTAGATTGGAAATACGAGGTAGGAGATGATCTCTCACTGAATATATGATTATCTTCCTTGTTTTGATGTCATGTTCCTTCCACTCTTCCTTCTCTTCATCAGTAGTTGTTTCTGGTAGAGTATTTTGTATCACATTCAATAGGTAATCCTCTTCTAGGGTAATCTGTAGTATTGATTTTCAAGAACTGAAGTTTCTTGATTCATCAAGCCTATCTTCCACCAAAGTTGTGTTCTTCATGGTTTGCAGATTCTTCCACAAACCCTTAGAAACTAGGATAGGATAGAAACCTTAGGTTTCATTGGACTTATGACTGCCAAAAATAAGCCTTTAGAGGGTAACAAGAACACAGGTGAGTTGTAGAAACCCTGGAACCAAAATTTCTACAGAAAATTGCAGAACCCTAGAAACCATAGGGCCAAAAATCCAAAATTTTTAGAAATGCAATCTGAGAGTCTCTGGAGATGCGCTAAAGGAGGTCGTACACTCCTATGCCAAAATTTTCCCCAATTTTTCAATGT
Organism: Picea mariana; assembly: GCA_032191745.1. Classification (NCBI taxonomy): domain Eukaryota; kingdom Viridiplantae; phylum Streptophyta; class Pinopsida; order Pinales; family Pinaceae; genus Picea; species Picea mariana. The sequence goes on from JASDQU010738782.1 coordinate 4,501, forward strand.
AGGGTTCTGAAACAAGAAACAAAGAGAGGCTTGTACCTTTTTCTGGAAACCCTAGAGGGTCGTACTTTCTACAACTGTGAGGTGACGATTGGCTTGAAACTTGTGCAATGTCTCTTCAAGAACTTTGCTCTGATACCATGTTAAGTTTTAAGATGTGATAGGCTCAAGCATGAGGTTTATTTCATTTAGCATGTACTTGAAACATAAACAAATGCAACAACGCCATACACAAGTGTTGCAATAACCAAGATCACAAGAAGAATAACCATGCACAAGAACACAAGAAGTATCCTGGGAAAACCCTTCTCAAACAAGGGAAAAAACCAACAATCCTTTTCTATATTTTCAAGAGACGATCCCCCAAACCATAAACCCGAGATGAACACAAGAGGGTTCTCTAAAACCTTGAAACTAGCGCCCAATAGAGGTGCACACTTCAACCGTACAAGTAGGTCTGAAATTTCCAAATGAAAAATGAGTGAGTGTGTAATAGTCAATGGGGATTTACCTCTATTTATACAAGACTAGACACAACAATAGGTGTGTCCCTTGGAAAAATAGGGATCACCTCAATAAATCAGTAACATAATTAATAATTACATAAATATTAATTATCTTTCACATATGTTGGGGCCGACTTGTACCCTTTACATCACAAATTAGGGTTACAAGTAAATATTACACTTAGACAATATAGCAAGGGATCCACATGTCCACTAGTTCTCAGCCACTAGCGACATGTCCACCTGTGCTCAACCACAGGGACGACATACTCAACAGATCTCTATCTCAATTGAGTCCACGGGAGAATCATCTGGAGTACCATCTCAAGCCGACTCAACTAAGTCCACAGGAGTACAAGGCATGAGACCATATCAAGCTGACTCAAATGACTCGAGACGAGTACAAAGCAAGAGACCTCATGTCATCACAACTTAGTCCAGAGTCTGACGCACACCCATCACATGGGAACACCCAACACTTGGTCTCTCTCTCATAGATATCCCAACTCAGTCCAGAGGAGAACGATCTGGAGGATGTCTCATGAAGCTGCAATCAATAACAAATTTCAAGAGGGTTTCTATTAAGAGGAATTAGAGTAACAAGTAAGACATTGAAGTTTAGATAACATAAGATTCTATTAATATTGTGGAAAATGCACTTATTCTCGCCATAGGGGCACTAGGAGTTGCTTTTGCATAGTTGTATGAAGAAAAACATAAGAATATGCACACATACCTCCTAACCATGAATAGAGAAAATGATGAACTTAGGAATAAATAAGGAATCAAAGAGCTTAGATAGAAATAAAGACAATGCTCATATGAAAATCTGCTATGCTTCATGATAGTATTGTTCCCTTGGAAAATGAATGTTTCACTAAGATTAACGACATTTTTTCCTTGCAGGATCTAGTGACAATGTTCATCCATCAAGTCAATGAAAAACTAGTAGATGTTAAAACATTGACAAACCTAGCTAGCATAATGTGTTCAATGCTTGGATCAATATTCTTTGATATTGTGCCATATTCACAATGTTTTACTGAGGTTGTTGAATTGAATTCATACATTGACCCATAAACGAGGGTCTTATATCCCACTCGCTTCATCAATATGAATTCTTTGCGGAATTTAAGTTCTGGTCTCTGTCTTAGTCTTGTACAGAGAGTTTTGTCTTCAAGAGGATGAAAAACTTATTCTATGAGCAGCCTCTACTTTGGATTGATTATCTAGATTATTTCTCTTGGTAACCTGCATACAAGGCACATATGACAATGCAATGGAAATTATTTTTCCTCAATGCACCAACCAATCTTATGTCTCTAACTTGAATAGCCTCTTGTTCAGTGGCATGTAAATCTACTCATAAATCAGTTACCAGGTCCATGTGCTCTATTGAAATTTTCCTCCAAGGTAGGTGTTAGGAACTCAATTTACCATACTAATGGGTTCCCACTTCCAAGCCTCTATATGCACCTGGTATTCAAACCAATAATCAGTTCCATGATGGTGGACTTTGTCTTTCACATAAATGAATTTCACAAATCTGTAGTGCCATGAATTGGATAGTTCTTCAACCACTGCATTTAGATGCAGGCTAATCTCTGTGTACACATATATGAAGGGAATCACAAATATTGATATTTGTGTGTCTCCCTACTCTATGATGGACTATCCCACTTTCCCACTGTGTGCATAGGATACATGCTAGCATCACTATCACTATACTAAATGTTGAGGAATTCCTTCAATTCTTTTTCACCTGTAAACTTTTTCTCACTTTTGACAACCTATCCATAGCCTTCTTTCCTCTAACCATTCTTTCTCTAGAGATGAATACCAATGAGCTGAATTCAAATCAACTCCATGTAAAGGATATCGACCAGGTGGGAGAGCCAGTCAACCAGGTTATGAAACAAGTTGACTCAACTCCTTGTGAAGTAAACCATGTGAAGGAGATCGACCTAGTGATGAAGCTAGTCAACCAGAGGTTTAATTCAACCCGACACCATCCTAAATCGATCAAACACTAAATAAAATTCCTATGTATTGAGTAGTCAGATCCAACAATGAGGAAATCGAATAGAGGTAACAAATCAACCAAGATTAAAGTCATTAAAAATCGACCAGAAAATAAATAAACCAGGTAAAGGAAGCATGGTCATGGGGATGAGAAACTAACTATTTGAGGAATGAAATTACCTCAGGGTGATATGTTCAATGCATGAGATGTCTGTATGGCACGTGAGAGAGAGTAATCGACCCAACAACTAATTGAAACACCTAGGGAGAGAGATAACCTCCCAAATGAGGAGATTTGATCCCATAGGGAGAAATTAGACTTAGGGTGTAAGGAATTCACTCTAACAACATTCAATTTCTAGTTTAGAGAGGTTGTACGAAACACAGGTAGGTGAAAGTCACCCAACTACTGATACAATTGTAGTTTAGAGGTACAAAGGGCTTGTGGTGAAGGTGAAACGCTTAGGTAATTGTAGAATCGATTCAGAGAGGGGCTTTGACTTGGAAAAGGAGGGAATCGATCCATGGGAAGATAAATTCACCCCAACATTGAGAAATTGTTGTCTATTGAAGGAAAAATTCTCCCTTGCAATTAAAATTCACTCATAGAGGAAGAGAATATCTCCGAGGAAAGAGAAAGTCGCCCAGGAAAAGCTCAACAACCTGAAGAAGGAATAATCTATCAAAGTTAAGGATTTGGAAATAACAACTCTGTTGTACAAATGCAACAACTATGTTATTATAGCCCTTGATCTCAATTGTATAATAGAATGGACAAATTTGGATTGAGTCTCTAGACTATTGAAATCCACACATGGTTTGACAAAAAACTCAATCATGATATCATAATAGAACATAATGAATTGTTGGCTCAATTATATTTTAATACGGGTGCTTCAACACTCGACCATCATTGCAACAATGTGCATGTAGAAGTAATTTGAGTTGAAGAATCAATGTGATATTTTTTGAGAGTGGATTGTCTTGCTTCTTTTCTCTTGGGATCTCATTTAATTCTGTGGATGAAAGATTCTTGGTTCATGGCCATTGTGGTTTTGAAAACAATCAACGGTAAGTGATTTTAAACAAGAATCAATTGTGATACATTAAGAAATGATCAAAGCAATTTGCTAATACTATTGGGAATCATTATATCATCACACATAGATCACATAGCAATAATTTAAACACATACGACACATAAATTTACCTTAGAACCCAAATGAGAAAACCAACTTCGGACAGGGGCTCAATCTTTTCATTTTGGAAATCTCAGGTACAATGCTCTCTTGGATTTCTATACCTCTTTCTTTCCTGGCTAAAAGACCCTTTTCCAATGAGAGTGAAGGAGAAAATAGGGAGATATAGGGGGTAAGGGAAGGTCGAAAACCATGGATATTCACTTCCCATTCCCCATTCATCTCTCCTATTTGTTTTCCTTTTATTTAATTATTTTTAATTTTCTTTCACATCTTCATTTTTCTTATTCAACTTTACATTTGAATTGTTTTTACATAGCTTGCATAACCTTCATTGATATGTTGGTTTAATATTGTAGGTACCAAGTCTTATGACCATCGGTTGGTTTGGATCCATTTCAGATCACACCTCCCCATTGAGAATCTTTTTGGTCTCCAAAATATCAAGGAAACCAATCTGTATCATTGTGCCTTTTGTCTGCTTCTATAGAACGTGGCTTTGATGCTGGCTCCAGACTGCAACTCTAACTTTGGATCTGGCTCTGGCTCATGGATTTGGCTATTATCTCTAGCTCATGTATTTGACTACTAGATCTGGCTCACTTTTTAATGTCCCCACTATAATCCTTAGTTTAATTAATGCTTAATGTAGATATAATTTGTGCCTATGACCAAACACCGTATATGCAAAATGTATTTCTAAGTTTTAATAATAAAATGTGATGCTAGCTGCTAAGGGGATATGGACATATATGGGGGCTAAATTAATCCACATGAGAGGGGAGGGTCTAAGAGAATGTCTAAGAGAAGTGTCCAAGGGGGAATTACCCATGTGTATTAATTCCACCGACATTATTGAATTTTATTACCATTACGTATTAAACTCCATTTTCTGATTGAGTGTCCACAAAGCCAATCATTGAATGCATGCAAGAGGGTGGGTGTGAGAAGTCACATCCCTTATTTATTGGGAGCATGGGAGCTGAGTACAATAATCTTGGTGAAGTGTGTGATTCAATCAAGTAAGCCAAAGAAGATTAAATTCGTATGGGGAGTTACAACAGTTTTAGACAGTCATGTTTTTGGGCATGAATAACAAGTAGAGATCATGAAAGAAATCTTGGAGCTAGAGCATCCATGGAGGGGGAATTGTGGAACATGATGGAGCATATTTGGAGCATGAAACTGAAGATACAGGTTGTCAGGCTTGAAGAGTGAACTCCTATGTGAGTTGTACTAGAACAACAAGTGTTTGTTGTTGTTTGCTGGAAGTTTTTCCTGGCAGTGACTTCCCTGAGTTCCCAGCAGAGAAATTCCTAGTTATATGTGCCAAAAATACCGTGATAAATGAATGGGACACCCAAAGGACTGGGACCAGTGAATAGGTACATTCCTTGGGTTGTACAAGTCGTGAGGAAGAGAGCTGGTGCAAAATTGGGATAGTTGTAGAAGAATACCAATGGGTTGTGAGATTTCTAAGCTGGGAGTGGACAATGAGAGACAACCTTCTATTGTGGATTGCTAGCCCTAGATCGGGGGTGACTTGGTGTTTATATTTGGAACAACAGGTCTATGGTTGGGTGGAACATCTATCCCAAGTAGCTGGTTGCACAATTGCTTATAAAAGATAAGTGTTTTACCTTGATTTTGTTTGCATTATGAGTTTATTTGTTGTGCATTAACTCTGTAATTGAGAATGATTTATATGTTCTTGTAATAATCTATTACTGAATTCATGCTATGATTTTAACATGTTGTATATGAATTTAATTATTGGTATGAGACAATAATTAAATCTGGTTGTAATTCGTAGTTGGAAGCTACATGAAATTAATTAGTTAGCAGAAATTTTAGTTTTTATGAGTTTTTCCGCACATAATGGACCTCAATTGGGTTGGGGAATGTTACATTATGGTATCAGAGCCTCTAGTTCAAACATCGGGCTTGTATGAGCCAAGAACAAGTGTGAATTGGGAAATTCGTTGTTGTAGACTTCTGTTTGTGCAAATTTGGGGAAAAACAGAGAAATTAGAGTGAAATCCCAAAATTCATGAGCAAATTCAAGACAAATTTACCTCATAGCCATCTGAGCGAGGTTTAATGGCGTCGAACTGTAGAGTTGCAAAGATAAATTCTACTTGGAAGGTCGAATTTCACATTTCAATGGTCGTTGTAAAGTTGCAGGAAGTTTGGTTAATCGATGGTCGAGATCACGTTTGATCTCGTGCTTAATGACCCAGTTTCATTTTGATAAATTTAAAATTTTATAAGTTTTCTACTATTTGGAAGGTTGAGCAGATCAATGGATGAGATCCGTTTTCAGCAGTTGGGAAAATGAAACAAATCAACAATGTTGATTCATTTTGTTTGTTGGAAGGTTGGAGTCGATTGATGGTCAAGATCAATTTGAATAATAGATAAACGACCTAGATTAATCGAATATTGGTCAAACAATTTCTAATTTTTGGGGTTGGCCAAAGGAAATCCTTGAAGGTTGACAATCGATGGTCGGGTCGGATATATTGGAGAAGTGTTTGGATGCCAAAGGAAATTGTCGATGGTTGGGTCGACCGGATTGGTGATGTGTTTGGTCGTTAAAGGAAATCGTCGACGGCCGACGCCTGATGGTCAAGTCGGACGGATTGGAAAAGTGCTTGGTTACCAATGTGAATCTTCGATGGTCGATGGGTTGATGGTCGTGCATCGATCGATTTAGAGAGGTGTTCGGGTTGTCCAAGGGAAATGGACGATGGTTGATGAAGGAAAGAATGTGATGATGTGTCATGCCATGTCATCATCCAAGTTTCATGCCACATCAGCCAGAGTGCCATGCTCGAGGCTACGTGTCATGCCATGTCAGTATCCACATGTCATGTCACATCAGCCGGGAAATAGCCAATTGCCGATGGTTGGGTCGATCGTATTTAGAGAGTGTTTCATCCGCCAATAAAAATCATTGACGACCAATGGCTGAAGGTTGGATCAATCGGTTCAAATATGTGTTGCAAGTGGTTTTCAAGATAAATGACCAATGGCCGATGGATGAACGTCGAGGAGATTTGCAAGAAAGTTCAGTTTTCCAAAGAGAATATCCAATCGATTGATTGTTGATGGAACTTAGATCAACGATCCTAATTTTTTTAAGTTGTCAATCGATGGTGGAAATTGATTCGCGGGGTCTAGGAAAGAATTAGCGGATCAACGACTCATATTTCACCTGATTTGAGATCGATGACTTATATTTCACCAGATTTGAGATCAACGACTTAGATTTAAGAGGTTGGTATAGTAGTAAAACAATCAATTTTGTATGAATTTTTTTGATTTTGAAGGTTAATAACTTGTGGGGTGATTTTGAGGCCCTCAACGACGTTTTTAGGCAATCAAAACCCACAAGAATAGTGTCCCAAGGTACAATATGTCTCTGCATCTCAAATAAAAGAACTTAGAGAGAGTTATCCAATGAGCTATCCCAGGCGCTAAACATAGCTCGTATGAGAAAGTTACAGTTGAAATAGTTAAGGTAAAATTTCAACACCAGTCTACTTCCAACGGGCATAACTCCTTGCTCAGAAGTCCATTTGAGGCTCGGAATCAATCTATGGAAAGATTGTGAACCATAAAAGTCAATGCATGGATCCAATTTTGGGCTATGGGTACTTGAAAATTTGCAGGAAGAGGAAGAAGTCACTTGTAGCAAATAGAGATAAAATAAAAAAAAACAACCTAAACTTCTTTGAACCATAACTTTCAACTCGGAGCTCATATTTGAGCAAACTAATAGTCGATAGAAAGGTATTGAGGAGGAGAAGACATATATCCACCCAGAATTTTGAATTGGGAATTATAATTTATTAAAAAGTAATAAAGATATTTCTATAACAGTAAATGAGTGGAAAATTTCAACTTGTAAATGTTGTAACTTTTCGCTCAGAACTCAGAATGAGGCATGCATACAGCTATTGGAAAATGTTTCATAGAGGAATGCATCTAAGGAATCAAATTTTGATTTGGAGCATTATGTTCTTCATAAATTAAGGAGAAGAATAACCTATATTCTAATTGATGAAATGTTTTATGCTATGCATATTTTAACAATAATTATCGCATGCACGTTTCTTATAGAATTAAGGTACATGGAAATAAATTTGGTTCTTATATGAGGATTGAAGTTATGGAAGATGCTAAGGGATCTTGCATACATGAAAAATATATTACAGAGCTACATATTAACATGGGAAATGCTGAGACAATGTCAAATGGAAGAAGAGGCAGGCATGAGCCTGTAACTATGAGAAGTTTGCCGAGAGAAGTGCATAGCTATAGAGTAGATAATGAAAGGATTATGAAGGCTCAAGAAGAGATACTTAAGATTATGAATATGTTGCATAAGCAAGTTAACAAGGACTTTGGCGCCAATTAAAAATCTAGTTCTAGACAAGTGACACCATCTAGATCTCAAATCAAAATGGATGATCATGAGAATGACAAGAAATCAAGAAGCAAGAGAAGACCCCATCATTATCCAAGGAAATCCACTAGAAGAACTCATGCAAGTTCAGGGTTAGAGAGAAACCCAAGTGTGTCTCCTATCAAGAGACAGAGGAGAAGGCCTAAGGTAGACATCTTGCAAGGTGAACTCAAGAAAAATCAATGGTGATCATAGGAAAGGAGAAGAGGTCAAAACTTGGTTGTTCAGAATGAAGAAATATTTCCAGCTGCATGATTACCCCTTAAGGGTAGAATCTAGAATTACAACCTACCACTTGCAAAGGAAAGCGACCATGTGGTAGGATCAGCTTAAACAAGCCAAACACCTTGATGAAAAAAATATCTCATGGAGGCAGTTCAAAGGATATTTCCAAGAGAAATATTTGTCTAAGCATTACTATGAAATGAATATGAAATAGTTCTTTGAACTCAAGTTGGGAAGCATGAAAATGGATGAATATGAGAAGAGGTTCTTTGAATTGTTGAAGTATGTTGACTTCATAAAATATGAGAAGGTCGGAATACAAAGGTTTCTAATTGGGTTCCTTCTTTCTATAGTGACAAGATACAATATGATAACCCCAAAAATTTGGAGGAATCCATAAGGAGAGCAAAGCATCTTTATGAGCAAAGCAGAGGAAGGCTAGTTTTCCAAAAGGTTTGGAATGATAGGATGAAGGGTAAAAAGAATAAAAAAGTGAAAGGTTTTAAAACACCCTTTTTCAAGAACAATCCCCAAACAAATCAACAAGGTAAACCAAACCAAAATGAGCACAATACAACAAATTCATTTGGGAAAAGTCCAAGTCAACAACATGTACAATGTTAGGGTTGTGAGGGAAATCACTTATACAGGGACTTCCCTCACAAAGGAGAAAGAATGAGAACTGTCCAGAACATTCAAGAGGATGAAACAATTGAAGAAATTGGAGGAAACATGCCAATGATTTATGTAGCCTTGGAAAACAAGAAAGAAGAATATCAATCCCCCATGATTGAAGTGGAATGTAAGATTGATAACCGACTCATATCAATTTTAATTGATTCTAGAGTTAGTCATAGTTACATAAACGCTAACATTGTTGAAATATTTCACTTGCAAAGGAGTAAGCACAAGGATTCTTGGTTAGTTCAACTAGCCACAAAATCTAAGAGGAAAATCAATGAGGTAGTTAAAGGTTGTCCAATAAAAATGAATGGACTTAGCACAAAGGTAGATTTAAAAATCATAGCATTGTGTTCATATGATTGTCTAATTGACATGGATTGGTTGGAAAAACACCATGGTGTCCTTGACTGTTACAAAAATACAATCACATGTCTTGATGAAGAAGGGTAGCAAGACAATATTCAAGACATTCCAAGAGCTATATTTGTTAGGGAGATTTCAACTATGCAGTTGAAAAAGAGTTTTGGGAAGAGATGTCAAATTTTTGCAGCTCATATGCAAGACGCAACCAAAGATAAAGTGACAAGTATTGAAGACCATTCAGTCTTGAGGGATTTTGAAGATGTTTTGGGGGAAATCCTAGGATTTCCACCAAAGAGAGATATTGATTTATCTATTGATTTGGTGCTAGGAGTTGCCCCAATGTCCAAGATACCATACATAATTGGCACACCAGAGTCGAATGAATTGGATATGCAACTTGAATAATTGTTAAAGAAGGGGTATATACACCCAAGTGTGTCACCTTGGGGTGCTCCAGATCGTTTTGTAAAGATGAAAGATGGAACCTTGAAGCTTTGTATTGATTTCAGACAATTGAATAAGGTCCATAAAGAACAAGAATCATTTGCCAAGGATTGATGATTTACTTAATCAACTAAAAGGTGCAAATTTTTTTTCCAAGATTGACTTGAGATCACGTTATCATCAAGTGAGGATAAAGGAAGAATACATCAAAATGACAACATTCATGACAAGATATGAGAATTATGAATTCACGGTAGTGCCATTCAGACTATCAAATGCCCCAACAATTTTCATGTGCCTAATGAATGGAGTGTTCAGGGAATACATGTACAAGTTTGTAATTGTGTTCCTAGATGATATACTCATCTATTTTAAGTTAGAAGAGTAACATGAACATCATTTAAGAATGGTGCTAAAAATTTTAAGAGAGCATAAATTGTATGCTAAGCTAAGTAAGTGCATCTTTTATCAAAAGAAGATTCACTACTTGGGGCATATAATTTCAACAGAAGGGATAACAATTGATCCTGAGAAGATAGAGGCCATTAGAGGATGGCCAACACCAAGAAATGTCACAGAGGTCAAATCATTCATGGGTCTTGTCGGTTATTACCGAAGATTCATAAAAGTTTTTTCAAATATTGCAAGCCCAATCCCTTCTTTGCAAAAGAAGATAGTGAAATTTGAATGGACTTCTGAGTGCGAAGAAAGCTTTCAACAATTGAAAGACATCTTGACAAGTGCGTCAATACTAAAGATTGCAGATCCTGATGAATGTTTTGTTGTGTGCACCGATGCATGCAAGGAAAGGCTCGGTGGAGTCCTCACACAAAAATATCATGTGGTATGCTATGAATCTAGAAAGATAAAAGAGCATGAAATGAATTATGCTACCCATGATCTAGAGTTAGCAACAATTGTACATAAATTAAAAATGTGGAGACATTACCTCATGGGGAGGAAATTTGAGTTAAGGATGAACCACTGTGGTTTGAAAAATTTGTTTGGACAACCAACATTAAATGCCCGATAGATTAGATGGCTTGAATTCCTTAGTGAATATCACTTTGAGATTAAACATATCAAAGGCAATGAAAATCAAGTGGTCGATGCACTCAGCAACAGAGCTCATGAGATGAATATTGCAACCATTAGCATGTACAGGACTGTCCAGAGGATAAAATTATTGCAACAACAAATTCAGATCAACATTATATAAAAATAAATGAAACATTACAAAAAGGTAATTTTCAACAGAAATTTAATTATTATAAAATGAAAGAAAATGGAATTCTCATGTACAAAGGCAAAGTATATGTGTTAAATTCCAATGAGATGAAAAATGCAGTGATGAAGGAAACGCACAATGTTCCATATATTGGGCACCCAGAATATCAGAATAAAATTGCAGCAGTGAGAAGCCAATACTTTTGGCCATGAATGAAGAAAGAAGTGGCTAATTATATGGCCAAATGTCTAGAATGTCAAAAAGTGAAGAAAAAACATAGGCATCCAATTGCGTTATTGTAGCTATTACCCATTCCAGAATGGAAGTGGGAAGTAATTACAGTTGATTTTATTACAAAGCTTCTCAGAACAATGAAGCAACATGATTCCATCATGGTAGTGGTGGATAAATTAACTAAGGAAACACATTTTATTCATGTGAAGACAACACACAAGACAACAAACATTGCAAAGATCTACATGAAGGAAGTTGCTAGGTTACATGGGGTGCCTAAGGCAATAGTTTCAGATAGAGATCCAAAGTTTACTTCCATTTTTTGGAAGAGTTTGTTTAAAAACTTTGGGACAAATTTAAATCTCAGTACAACGTATCACCTACTAGAGTCAGATGGGAAAACATAGAGGACTAATAGAATAATTGAGGACATGCTTCGAATGTATGTGATGGATTAGGCATTAAAGTGGGAAGATTATATCCACTTAGTGGAATTTTCTTACAATAATGGGTATCAAGCCTCATTAAAAATGAGTCCATTTGAAGCATTGTATGGCAGAAAGTGTAACACACTAGTGCGTGGGGATAATCTAGCAGACAAAGAAGTTGTTGTGCTAGATTTGTTAAAGGAAATGGAAGAGAAAATGGCAAGGATCAATCAGAATATAAAGGCTTTCCAAGACAGGTAGAAAATTTATACAGACAAGAATATATTTTTTAGGAATTTCAAAGTGGGATAACATATATTTTTAAATGTAAAGGACGAAAATTTTTGCTAATATTAGGAAGTTGTTTGAAGTTGGCAAGAATATATTGTGAAACTTTTAAATATCAGAAAAGATAAGGGCATTTGCAGACATGTTAGCATTTCCTGCATCCATGAGAGTGCATAATGTATTTCATGTGTCATTATTAAAGAAATATGTGCCTGACCCTAACCACATAATTGATTGGAATGTGATCTAGGGGGAGCACGAAGGGGTTTTCCAGGTGGAACTAGTATGCATCCTGGACCAAAAAGTCAAAGTGATTAGGAACAAATCCATAGGGTCGATAAAGGTTCAATGGACCTGCTACGGTTCTGTAGATACTACATGGGAGCATGAAGAAAACGTATGAGAAAAATACCCACACATTTTTTAAAATTTTGTTGAAAACAGAATGCAAGACTCCATTTTGAGTAGATAGAGTTGCTAAACCACATCTCAAATTCCTATCCAACTTGTGTTGGGTTCCTTGATAAAATAATGGAACATTCTTTGGGTTAGCCCTGATAAATGAATGGTACATTCCTTGGTTTAGCCCTGATAAACGAATGATGTATTCCTTGGGTCAGTGGATTGATAACAACATAAGATTTTGGTTGGAACTGATGTTGGAGTTGTAAAAATTGTAGAAATTTATTTCTTAAAGTATTGTGATGTAAATTTGCATATAAATGTATATTGACATAGTATGCACCAATGATGGCACACAATTGTAGGGGAGTGGGAATGTAATGTCCCCACTATAATTCTCACTTTAAATAATTCTTAATGTAGATATAATGTGTGGCTACAACCAAGCGATGTATATGCGAAATGTATTTCTAAGTTTTAATAATAAAATGTGATGCCCATTGCTAAGGGGATATGGACAGAGATGGGGGACGAATTAATACACAAGAGAGAGGATGGTATAAGAGAATGTCTAAGAGAGGGGTCCAATTGGGAATTATCCATGTGTATTATTTCCACCCACATTCTTGAATTTTATCACCATTATGTATTAAACTATATTTTCTAATTGAGTGTCCCCAAAGCCAATCATGGAATACATGTAAGAGGGTGGGTGTGAGAAGTCACATCCCATAGTTATTAGGAGCATGCTAGGTATAATCAGCTTGAGGAAGTGTGTGAGTCAAGCAAGCAAGCCAAAGGAGAGGAAATTTGTATGGGGAGTTACAACAATTTTAGAAATTCAATGTTTTGGGCATGAACAACAAGTAGAGAGAAAAAAAGAAAGCTTGGTGTTGGAGCATCCATGGAGGGTGAATTATGGAACATGTTGGAGTTTTTATGGAGCCTATTTGGAGCAGGAAATTGAAGAGCTAGGTTGTCAGGACTAAAGAGTGAACTCTCATGTGAGTTGCACTAGAACAACAAGTGTTTGTTGTTGTTTGCTGGTAGTTTTTCCTGGCAGTGAGTGCCTTGAGTTCCCAACAAAAAGATTATTGGTTACTCGTGACAGAAATTCCTTGATAAATGAATGGGATGCTTGAGGGACTGATATTAGTGAAGGGGTACATTCCTTGGGTTGGGCAGGTTGAGAGAAAGAGAGCTAGTGGAAAATCGGGATAACTGTAAGAGAATACCAGTGAGTTGTGGGTTTTTTGAGTTGTGAGTGGACAGCGAGAGACCACTCTCTTTTGTGAATTGCTAGCCCCAACTTGGGGGTGAATTTTTGCTAAGATTTGGAACAATAAGTCTATGGTTGGGTGAAACATCGCTCCAAAGCAGCTGGTTGCACAATTGTTTATAAAACATAAGTGTTTTATCTTGTTTTTGTTTGCATTATGAGGCTATTTGTTGTGCATTAACTCTGTAATTGAGAATGATTTATGTGTTTGTTAATAAGCTATTATTGTAATCATGGTATGAATTTAGCATGTTATAGATGCTTCTAATTAATGGTACCAGAAAATAGTTAAATCTGGTTGTAATTCATAGATGGAAGCTATAGGAAATTAATTAGTTAGCATAAATTTTGGTTTTTATGAGTTTTTCTGCTTGTAATGGACCTCAATTGGGTTGGGGGCATTACACGCTTGTTCCCGTAATGAAAAAATATTTTCACTAACTCTCAACTCTGAGCAATATCCATATTTGAACCCCATAATCAACATTCATTCTCTTCTCCCTCTATGCCTTGGAGACAGTCCATCTTGGTTGTCATGAAGCCAAGTTGAATGTTGGTCTTCTTGTTGTTCAGTGCAACCCCAACACACTACTATCACATAACAACTCCTGAAGAGGAATTGTGGTTTCCTTCTTTAGCTAAGATCGATTGTTTACCGGCATGGAAACAAATGACCAGTGCCTACACATGATTGCAAGCACACCATGGTATTCTCAAGAACTCCTCTAAGGTCATTGATCTCCATTCACCAATCTTTGAAACAACTCTAAGATGGGGTTCTTTGAATGCAATACCAGAAACAGGAACTCAATTGTGGCTACTCTCGGCATCAACCTGTTTCCCCTCTTGTTTGTGTTGTTTCCCTCCTGTGCTACTATCTCTCCTTGGACAAATTTTGTCACTTGGACTGGAGATGCGAGCAAATATTCATCTTATTCAATATTCACTCTCCACACACTTATCTTGGCTATGTGGTTCTGAAGTGAAGCTCTAGATGAAGTCACCAACACTTTGCTTCCCAATGACCACTCAAATTACAGTGGTGTAAATATTTCTTGTTGATGTTACAAAGACTTCCTGACATACTCCTCCTCTCCATGTGCCTTTGAGTTTGTTGATGGATTGGAGAATTTTTCTTGTCATTCTTCCTATGAAAGTAACTTGGCTTGAATCATGTGGCTTTCTTCTCCCAGAAGGATACCTCATGATGGATTTTCTTTCCACAGAATGAACAAGCCTTTGAGTACCAATAGATGACAACATTATGATCTCTCCTCTTGCAACAGTGACAAACAAGGAATGTCTTGTTTAAGGCAGACCTCCCTATCTTCTTCTTCTTCTTACCTTGTATGATATTCTTACTCTATAAGTGTAGGTGTAGGTTGATTCTCTAAACTCTTCTCATTGTTTCCCTTATTCAATCCACCGCAACAAGGTTGAGATGGTAGTGGGCTATCACCTTCATTTACCAATGTTGCTCCTTCTTGTTGGGATTTGGGTACCTTGGGAAGTGGTCTCCATGTGATTATGAGTCTCTAAGCACAAAGGGGGAAGAGTATTACCCTTGTACTTTACTTTATGATTCTAATTTCACTTTGACTTAGGAGATTTAAGTCAAAAGTGAAATATGTCACTTAAGCATTAAAGTGACAATTAATTCACAATGTGGGTGAATTAATAGACTTAAAGCAACTAAGGAAAGTGGGTTTCCTTAGTGAGATTTTTGGATGAAATCTCACCCATTGATTAGACTTGGATAGATTGGATTTAAGCCATTGATATTTTAGGTCTTAGCTAAAGGAGGCTAAAGGAGGGTATAGTGCATTTATGAGATTCGTTCTTCACTTGTGAGTTTTGGAGAAGAGGAGGGGCACATTTCTCAAGGAGAGGAGGGCACACTTGATGAGGGTTTGAGTATAAACCCTTGTTGGCTTGAGGAGGAAGCATTGCTTGGTTTGAGATTACATGGAGAGGTTATACATGGAGGATTATCCATCATTCCTTAGAGGGCGCATGCTACATGGAGGAGGGGCACATTTACTAGAGGAGGCACGCATTTCCCTTGTTGTGCTCACTTGGAGAGGAAGAGAGGGAGCCTTGAGATGAGTTTTGTTGCATGAGGAGGCTAGAGATTGGGCGCTTGATTTCATGGAGGGAGGCATTCAACTATTGGAATTGTTTATTTAGTGGGGAGCTTTCATATCTAAGGAGGGCGCACTTGAGGAGGAGGGCGCATCATTAGTGGGGAGCACTTTCACCTGTCAGATTGTAGTGAGGTTTGTTTCATAGGGATGCTACTCATCAGTGCTTGATTATTGTGGAGGGGTTTCCATATCAGAGCTTCCATTTGGCATCTGCAATAGTTTTGGTGGATTTGGTAGCATTTATGAGGTGTGCACCATGCTAGGGTGCTCTTTCTTGGTTTGGACTTGTACTTCAGCTTGAGACAAGTTGCTATTGTAGCAGGTTCATCTATATGTTGTACTTTTTGTATTCCACCATATATTTCCCCATTATATAGACATATATCTCAAACTGGTTTTCCCCGGGGGGGTTTTATCCAGGGTCATGTTGACCAAAAATACCTGTGTCAAATTTATGCATGCTTAGAAGTGTAGATCAACATTTTAAAGTTAAAATATATAGAGGTAGTGTTATGTGTTTTAATTTATATTTCATAAGCTAACATTGAGTAAAGAAAACACTTGCAAGGGCACCTTAAAAGAACACTTAACCATTAAAATATTGAGCATAAATTTTGGTGATTGTTTGTTGTCCTAAAACAACAAAAGAAGATAGCCAGATAGTTGAAACTTAAAGCCATACTAAGGTCAAGGAAATACCTTAGGTGGCAGCCTCATAGGACCTCATAAAATATACACTTCTCCTAATGAGCATACCAACTCTGACATGTTTTTCTCTTTCACAAAAGTGGTCTTCATGGTCATGGGATTTTCCATTACACCATTAAAGCCTAGGCCTTAATTCTTGACCCTTAGTGTGGCTACAATGGGGATCAATATGCCTTGTCTTTTCTTTCCTATCCCTTGTCTATCATAGCCCAGATTCCTTAAGAGTTTGGAACCAATGCGTCTGTTATGCTTCTTAAATTCACCAAGATTCTCTCAAGAACTATTTAAGAAAGGTGAAATTACCAAAGGGATCTCGGTCATGGTGTTGGATTCTGCAATGGCAATGGAAAGTGGCCTTGCTTCTCGATGCTTTTGGAAAACTACTTGGAGCCTTGTCAATGACTTCTCCTTCTATGCGAACTCTTGTTGCAACTGATCCACCATATGCATGAGTCTATCCTATTTCCAACTATCCATCTGAATGACCTTCTCATCAAGGTGTACAATATGTGCCATGTGCTTCTCCCAATATTTCATGACTATAAAGAGGGAGGGAGTCTTGGCATTCTTCAAACTTCTTCTTTAGTAATGGAAACAATTTGGTAGAGGTCTCAAGGTGCTTCTCCATTTCTTCAATCCTCTAGTTGAACATTTAAACATGCTCTTTCAAGTGCTCGTTCTCTTCTCGAAGTTGAGTATTACTTTCCCGTAGGTATTCCAACCTATCTTTGCTTGCTTTACCCATGCAGAGGTCTGCAATGTTCTTTTCAAAGTTCTGATAGCTATCACGATCAATGATGCAATTTCTTTGATACAAATTGATCTGTAAATGAGGGTCTTATATCCCACTCGCTTCACCAACATGGATTCTTTATGAAATTTAAGTTTCCGTCTCTGTCTTGTCTTGTACAAAGAGTTTTGTCTTCAGAAGGTTGCAAAAATTGTTCTCTGAGAAACTTTTACTCTAGATTGATTATCTGGCTTCTTTTTGTCAGTAAACTTCACACAAGGAACATATGAAAATGAAATGGAAATTCTTTGTCCTCAATGATCCAACCAATGTCAGGTCTCTACCTTGGATAGCCTATTGTTCAGTGGCATGTAAATCTACTCATAAATCAATTACTAGGCCCATGTTCTCTATTGAAAGTTTCCTCCAAGGCAAGTGTCATACACTCAATTTACCATACCAATGGGTTCCCACTTACAAGCCTCTATCTGCAAATGATATTCAAACCAACCATGAGTTCCATGATGGTGGACTTTGTCTTTCACAGAAACGCATCTCACAAATCTGCAATGCCATGAATTGAATAGTGCTTCAACCAATGCATTGAGATGCATGCTAATCTATGTGTACAAAGATATGAAGGGAATCATGAATATCAATTTGTGTGTCTTATTTCTATATGATAAACCATCCCACTTTCTTACCGTGTGCATAGGCTACAAGCTAGGATCACTATCACTATACTAAATGTTGAGGAAGTCCTTCAATTCTTGTTCACTTGTAAACTTGTTCTCACTTTCGGAAAAATTTCCATAGTCTTCTTTTCTCAGACCATTCCTTACTCTAGAGATGAATGGTAATGAGTTGAAGTTGACTCAACTCCACGTGAAGGAGATCGACAAGGTGGGAGAGCAAGTTGATTAGGTTATGAAACAAGTTGACTCAGCTCCTTGTGAAGTATACCACTTGAAGGAGATCGACCTGGTGATGAAACTAGTCGATCAAAGGTTTAATTCAACCCAAAAACATACTAAATCTACCAGACACTAAAGAAAAAGGCCAGGTATTGAGTATTCGACTCAAGCAAAGAGGAAATTGACCAGAGGTAACAAATCGACCAAGGAATAAATCCAATCAATCACGTGAATGATAAAATTGACCAGACGATAAATAAAACAGGTAAATGATGTACAACCATGGGGATGAATAACTAACCAGTTGATGAATGAGATGCCCTCATGGAAAGACATTCGACCCGTGGGATGTATGCACGGAAATTGAGAGAGACTAATCGATCCAACAACTAATTGAAACACCTAGGAAGAGAGATAATCGCCCGAATGAGGAGAGTTGATCCTACAGAGAGAAATTAGACTCGGGATGTAAGGAATTCACTCCAACAACATTAAATTTCCAGTATGGAGAGGTTGTACGACACACAGGTAGGTGAAATTAACCCATCTATTGATAAAATTTCAGTCCAAAGTTTCAACCAACATGTGGTGAAGGTGAAATGCTCAAATAAGTGTAGAATCGATTCAAAGAGGGGCTTCGATTCGAAAAAGGAAAGAATCGATCCATGGGAAGGTGAATTCACCCCAACAATGAGAAATTGTTGTCTAGTGAAGGATAAATTCACTTAAAATTCACTTAGAGAGGAAGAAAATAGCTCCAAGGAAAGATAAAATTGCCAAGGAAAAGCTCAACTTCCTAAAGAAGGAATAATCTATTGAATTTAAGGATTTGGAAATAGCAACTTAGTTGTATAGATGCAACAATTATGTTATTACAACCGTTGATTTCAATTGGCCAATAGAATGGACAGATTTGGATTGAGTCTCTAGACCGTTGAATCAACCCATGGTTTGATGGAAAACTCAAGCATGATATCATAATAACATATAATGAATTGTTGGCTCAATTATATTTTAATGTAGGTGCATCAACACTCAGCCATCATTGCAACAATGTGCATGTAGAGGTAATTCAAGTTGAAGAATTGATGTGAGATTTCCAGAGAGTGGTTTGTCATGCTTATTTTCCCCTGGGATCTCATTGAACTCAGTGGACGAAAGGTTCATGGTTCATGGCCATTGTGGTTATGAAAAAAATCAACACTAAGTGATTTTAAACAAGAATCAATTGTGATACAGTAAGAAATGTTCAAATCAATTCGCTAAGACTATTGGGAATCATTATATCATCACACATAGATCACATAACAATAATTTAAACACATATATGACACATAAATTTACCCTGGAACCTAAATGGGAAAACCATCTTTTGATGGGGGCTCAATCTTCTCATTTTGGCAATCGCGGGTACAATGCTCTCTTGGATTTGTATGCCTCTTTCTCTCCTAGACAAAATACCATTTTCCAATGAGTGAAGGAGGAAATATGGAGAGCTAGGGGGGTAAGGGAAGGCCAATTTCCATGGATCTTCACTTCCCATTCCTCAGTCATTTCTCCTATTTGTTTTCATTTCATTTAATTATTTTTACTTTTCTCTCACATCTTCATTCTTCTTATTCAACTTTTCTTTGCATTGTTTTTACATATATTGCATAACCTTCATTTATGTGTTGGTTTAATTGTGTAGGTACTAAGTACTATGTCCATTTGTCGATTTAGATCCATTTTGGATCACACATGGACTTTGAAAACTATAGCACATAAATTGGTCAAGGTGAAACACTCTGCCTTTTAGATGAAATGTCAAGTATGTTGAAAAATATTGAATTCACAAGAGTCTTATTAGTGGATCCATCGACTAGCCTAGATGAAAAATTTTCTACTCTTGAACAACTCAAAGAAAGGATCATACAAAACATATAATTGAGAAATTTTATTTCCCAAAAGATCTTGAAATCTTCATGGTGATCCTAGGGAAGCAATTTGAGAGGATAAAACATTCCTATGATGAGATAGTTGGCAAGAACACCAATGTAGAACTTAGGTTGGCTATTCTCGGGGCCAATGGTGGAGAATATTGTAAATGCACATGGTGGGATGTTGAGTGACATATTTACTCAACTTAAATTTTATAGATCTACTATGACCAATTTGATTATTGGTTGAATATATTTATGGATATAAAAAATAAAATAAAATAAAATTTTCATTAGAGAGAGAGAGACCAAAGAGTCATTTGGAAAGGGAAAAGTCATTTGGGAAGCTAAGAGTCATCCTTATTTTGTATAAAGGGATAATTTACCTTCATTTGTAGGGGGTCTCTAATTTAACAATAGAAGCTATCTTCGTGTGTTGATTAGAGATGACCATTGTTATCTTATGCTTTATACTCTTGTGAAGTTGTCGATGGTTGTGGACAATTCTTTCCATTCACTACTTTTTGGGTTTCTTGTGCGGATGAATGTTGTGGCATATGGGCATTTTCTTGATCACTTTATTCATGATTTATTATCATATACTTTGCTAACTTGTTGGATGTAAATGTTGATATTTGTAGGCTATCATTGGAACTCAAAGAAATCTTAGGTTATTGATAATGCAAATTGTAGAGGTGGACTATTCTCCATGACCTTTTCATATTTATCCTTTATTTATGTCTAATGCTTTGATGTGAAATATGTCTCTTTTTAGTAATAGAATCCACGTTCTTGTGCGTGGAAAGAGGCCATGCTTGACATGATATTCTTGAGACTGAGGTTTCATTGTGGACCATTCTTTCCTCTTCTAGCTATCTTAGTGCTTGTAGGGATATGCATATTGTCTTGTGAAAGTTCCAACTTATGAATTTTCTCATGCTCATTATGTCTATTCTTTATTATCCTATACCTTGCTATCAATTCAGTGTTCTCTTAGTGAACACACGCTATTCTTGATCCTTAGAGAATTTCCTTGAAGGTTTGGTATTGATGGACTATTCTCTCTACTCTTTGCATATTTCCCTTTATTTCATGTCAAATATTTTTTTTACTACACTCCATTGAGATTAGTTTAAGTTACATCTCATTTTCATTTTTCATAGCATAGTAGATGCAATTCATTTATTCATAGTAGATATTGACATTTTCCCACATACCATCATATAGCTCCATGCATATTCATTAACAACCAATAGCCAAAAATAAGTATTGCAACCTATGATCAAAATAGCTCTAAGAAGCAAAGTTAAAAAATGGGAATTATCCTACTAGTCCTTTCATAAAATCCTTGTGCGGCATATATCATCATAAGTATAGTGATTCATAAACAATATCCACCATCCATAAGAATAATAAATAATAGATGGAAACAACACTATAATATATAATCAATGGCAATTCCATGCATAATATATCATCATGAGTACGGGAATAAATGTAATCATCCATTTGTAATTTTTTTAAGGCCCATTCATAAAATAGGTGTTGTAATCCCTAGGCATTGCGTTGTCTCGTCGATATGCACAAGAGGTGGGTTACAATATATAATATGGAGTGCATTCAAACTAGATCACGAAATAGGATTATGCAAAAGTCAATGCACAATTATTCAAATGCATGTGTAAATGTAACAAATATTCAATTGGATAATTAAAATATAAATAAAATATGAACTTATTATAAAGAGTGAGAGAAAACTTAGTGGAATTGGAAAGATAGTGTATGAATAATATGAAGAATCAACCATTTTATATTATCTTCATTTTTTCCTAAGTTTGAGTCAAAATCACAATCAACATGCATCTACATTCTTAAAAGAAAGTTTGAGAAGCATATAATTCTAACCTCAAAAATACTTTAAAAGTCCTTAAAGTTATTGGTACGCCTAATTATATTAGTCACATTGATGTGCTTGTCATGAGACGATGCACTAGTGAGCTTAATTTTATCCCACACCAAATATAAACCTATGCTAAAACCTTCATAGAGTATGGTTTGCATAAGCTTACACTTCCATTTTAGTTGAATTCTATTACTCCTTTATGTCTAATGTAATATATCACATTAGTACACTTAATAACTAGGGACCTACCGCCATCCACAAAAAGCTCTATTTGTTTTCATCAATGTGTTGAAAAATAAAGTGTAGAATTTTGATTTTGTAAAAGTGAGTTAAATGAAACCCTACTCCATTGTTGTGTCAAAAGTTAGAGTGGAGACTTGTGCAACAAACATTTACCAAGAGGTTGAAGTGTACAAATGATTTGAAGATCAAAACTTGTAAGGGGTTACCATGGGCCATATACACACCTATACATGATAAATTTTAGGTATGTAAATTCAAAATTTTCCTTTATTGATACACAAATTCTCAAAAAAAATGATTTATTCATGTTCTTATTTAGAGTGCATTTCAACAAAATTGAAGGGTTTAAGACTCAAATTTAATTCTACAAACCCTAGGTTTGTTATTGCTTCCTTTAAGATTTTTGTTGTTGCAAAACATAACAATAGATGTTTAGTTTCTTTACCACTTCACAACGATATTAATCATTTTGGGGGCTTGGGGTATTTATTTATTAGGGAGTTTGTTGGCATCAACAATGTTTTTGATATAAATAATACTTTAATGGATTGCAACCCCTCGTTCTTTTATATTTCAAAACTATTCCTATCATTAAAAAAAATTCAAGTTGCATGATGCAAATAGCACAATATATACGCACCAATGCATTTATACTATAGATAACACTTCTTGGCACAAAAACTTACGAAAGATTTGTATAGTTTTTCATTGGGCTACATGGTGCTCCCTCTAGATATAAGTGCACCAATGCATATTACTATATACTAAAAGTGATGCTAATTACTATAGATAAGTGCATCATTAAACCCAAAAATGATTTAGTAGATTGTTATAGTTTTTGGATGAAATTATTTACTTAATCTTTTTGGTGTTCTTTTTGGTCAGTTTTGGGCAATTTTTTGGCCAATGATTTTTCGTTCCATTGTAATATAATGCTGATTTTTTGGACAACGGTTTTTCGACCCATTGTAATATAATTCCAATTAAGTAATATAATCTGGGTTAATGGACTGGGGTTTGGGATGTCGCATAATCATATATATTGTATTCTAAATGGTGAAGTTAATAAAAATGAGAGTCAAAGGTGTGGCTCTAAACATCTATTGGTTTTCTCAGTTAAGGGTTTCTAGGGTAAATTTTTGAGTACTGTGTGTGGATGTTATTGCTTTCCTTTATAATTTATAAAGAATCTGAGTGTGCATTGCTATACTGTAAAGGTTTAAAAATTACATTTGGTAATAGAGCGAGGTCAAAGTCGGTGTTGGGAAGAGAGGAATCAATAATAGACTCATGCACAAAAACTATTTTGATGGTTCATGGGTATATGAACCATGGTAAATGACACATGGAAGGTAGCAAATGAAGAATTAATTGGTGAATGTGTGCTTTCTTTAATCTATGTAATTTTATTTGGAGCAGGAGGGACGCTCATAGTGAAACAAATTGATGTTTCATGGCATCACATGCTCAGGAATACAATTGTAAATATTTGTTATGGAGTTGTATTTTATCATATATGTAAATGGGCTCATGGCTATAAGACCTATTTAGTGGTTCATTGGTATAAAGTCTACACATAGACCTAGGTGATAGTGAGGGGGTGGGGGGTGGTGGTGGGTATGTTGTATTCTCATATACTTGAGTTATAAAGTTTGAGGGGGGTAGGTGAATATCCCAAGTCAAGTTTAAACAGGGGAATGATGGATTTATCTTGACTTGGTCATAGAGTAGTTAAGATAACCTTGATTCAGTCATTAATGGGTTTACAATTGGTGGTTTAGGGTCATGGAATTGGGTAACCCATGGTATTTGATGTGATGAATCCTATTTAATGGTTTGAGATACTCCATTGTAAAATGCTTCATTGTATATGCTGAGGTTGGCCCATAGAGGGCATGGGTGGATGATGTAGTCTTGAGTGCATGATGGAGCATGATGTAGGCCAAGAAAGAATGAGCTTGCTATTATTACTCCTTTTACAACTCTGAAAGTGTATCGTAACAATTGTTAGTTGCTCAGAAATACATTAAGATTT
>JASDQU010738782.1:39765-52538 GCA_032191745.1 Picea mariana
TAAGGGGTGAGCACGTTGATGACCCACAATTGTTGTGAACCATCAATCAATACGTAGATGGATAGCAGTCAACTCCTGACCATAGAAACTAGACAGGTCTGACAGGAACTTCACATTGAAGGAAAAAGGGCATGTGTAAAAGTTGATTTGGGCTCAAAGAGGAACCCAAAGAGTCGATCTGACTCAACAATTAGAAATATCCTAGACAGGGAGGTCGCAAAACCCCAAGAGGGAAGGGGGACTGCATCACATTACAAATGCCTTCCACCAACCCTACACATTGAGCAATGAATGGGGCCAAACTTTGAAATTTATTCAATTTGTCCCTGTATGTGTCAAAATTTGACATAGTTAGACTAGAAACATGCCTTGATGGTATGGGAATTTTTTCAAGACTAAAGTATGTCTGATGTCCCCACATAACCTTTGATATCATCCATGTTTGCATCAATTTTCATCATGCACATCGATATCATTGTCATCATTTGTCATTCCATTCTATAGAATCTTTTTTGAAACTGTCTTGGAACTTCCAACATGCCCTTCACCAATGTCATGCACCGACCTCGCACAATGAGCAGTGAATGGGGCCAATGTTGAAATTTCTTCAAAATTTGAGTGTATGCATTGAAATTTGACATGGTTAGACTAGAAACATGCATTAATAATATGGGTGGGGTTTCAAGACTCAAGTATGTCTGATGTCCCCACATAATCTTCGATATTGTCCACGTTTTCATCAATGTTCATCATGCACGTCGATCTCATTGTCATCATTCGTCATTCCCTTCTATAGAATATTTGTCAGAACTCTCTTGAAATTTCTTGGAACTTCCAACATGCGCATCACCAATGTCATCCACTTACCCCACACAGTGAGCAATGAATGGGGCCAATGTTGAATTTTTTTTAAGATGTGACTGTATGCGTTGAAATTTTACATGCTTAGACTAGGCACATGCCTTGACGGTATGGGAGGGTTTTAATAATTAGTGACATCATTCTCTTCATCATCGCCATCATCACGGTTGTCATTTTCATCATCATATTCATCATGACCCAATTTGTCCATCCATGCCAACAAATATCAAACCCATCATACCCATATTTACAGTGAAACCTAATGAAGATGTTGATTTCCATGTATTTGTCCTTTTCTTGTGGAATTATTCGAGATGATTAAACCATGATTCTATTAAGTTGAGACATCTCAAAATAATTTTATAGGGTCCAACAAGCAATTTTTTTAATGGTTAATGGGTTATGGATTATATCGGGAAAGTGGATTAATGTCATCCATTGACCCTACATGGTTAGTAGTGAATGAGGGCAATGCTGAAATTTCTCCAAACTGTGTTTGTAAGCATTGAAATTTGACATGGTTATACTAGACACATGCCTTGATGGTATGGGAAGGTTTCGGGACTCAAGGATGTTTGATGTCCCCACATAATCTTTGAGATCATTCATGTTTGAAGGGGTTATGGGTTAGATGGTATAAAGGTTAAGGTCTTAGGCTTAGGCTTAGTGAAATATTTCAATTTGTTTTAAAATATAAATTAATGAACAAAATTTGGATACATTTAGCCCAATGGTTTGTATTTACATTGTTTTACATATACGATATATGTAATTATATTTTTTAACAATTGCATATTTAATGTATTGTTATTGAATAGGTTCTTCATCCTAGTTCAGTCTGAGTCTAACCAATAACCTGACAACACCTGTAAACCAATATCAACCAGTGAATGACCACTAACCATGCTAACTTGTATCCAAGTAATCCTAGTTTTGTTTGCCAACAATTCATAGAAAATATTGAAAACTTTAAGGATATTGCAATAGGTAATTTGTATCAACACAAATAATACTGAAGCATTTAAAAGTTTGGGCTATAAGAATCAACACTTTTAAAACAGGGATTACAAATAATTCTGAAAAATTAGAAGTCTTGGTGATTAACATTATTGTCTACAACAATGTCATCTAGTGTATCATTTGCAATGTTCATATTTTCTTTCAAGTATTTAATATTATCATCATCCTCATCTTTACCTACATCATCTTCATCATCATTGAAATTTGAATGTAGACCATCTATATTGTTACCAAATGTATTTGGATTATCATTTTCTATACCATCCATATTGTTGTCTTACATAAGATCATCTAACTCTAGATTGTTTTCTTCTTGTGCATGAACATAACCATCTTCAACATCATCATGGATGTCAATTTCTTTGATGTTCTCTAATCCCTCTCTCTCATTTTGTTGGGAATCATTGTTTTTCTCAGCATCCACTAATGCATCGTCAAATACATGCCTTAATCTTGGATCATAATGTATGAAAAATATCCATTTCGGGTCCAAAATATCTTCATAGAAAAATACCTACATATGAATGACATACATATATTAGATGTATGTTATAACAATTTTATTGATTAATAAACACATGTATATTATCGCAATAAACTCTGAATTAATAGATTAATGATCATTGTCGCTTCTTATTTGAGTTAAAGAAATACCTACTCATAATGAATTGGTAGAACATAAGGCTCCTTATCCTCCAGTAGGAACCTTGGAGAATCTATAGAAAACAATCCACTATGGGTATCATGTCTTATTTTCCTCTCAAATGATTCATACCATCTAGACTTAAAAATACAACATTTAAAAGAGCGGTAATCCAACTCAATAATTTCTTGGATTTTCCCAACATATTGTAGATTCCCTTCAATAATATTCTTCTCTTTTGATCTTGCTCGACTGGATTGATTGAAATCAACCATGATGACACAATCAAAGGATTGTCTCTTTACATCTACACTTTATACACGATAATGTCATCCATATTCTCACATTATAGGATATTTCCTCACTTGTGAAAGATCATTTATTTCAATGAAAACAAATAGAATGACGAATATTAAAATAGTTAGTAGTGTCAAAACTGTAAGGAAACAACATTTTGTAAAATTTCAACTGTATATTTCTTTCACGTCCTCTACACATGTTGATTTCATCTTTTGTTATGTTTGAATCTATACTTGCATCTTCTATTTGATTTTGAATTTGTTCAATAACCCATTCTAGTGTGAAATCTTTTCCACATTCCCCAAGAAGATTAGTGGGAAGTGGAGTATTCCTTGGGTTTGATATCTAAAACTGTCTTCTTGCTTCTAACACTTCTCTTTTTTTGTCATACAAATAAATCATTTGTTCATAAAGTCATGTGGTATAGAATGAACTTGTCAAGTATAACACTTTCGTCTACACCTATTGCATGTAAACATGTTTATTTCAAACTCCAAATTTATGTTGTTAATTTGACAAATAAATTACAAAGCAAATTAATGATTGCAAGAAAAACAACCACAATGATCATGAATTTACTTACTAATTTCTACTTGAACACCATTAGATTGTGGCTTATCAATAGTTACCACTTCCCATTTCCACTTCGGAATTGTAAATGACCATATAAAACCTTAAGTATGTCAATGTATAGCCTTTACTCTTTGACATTCCATACACCTTTATATACAATCAAAAACATCCTTTTTCATTCTTGGCTAAAATTTTTGACTTCTCACTGCTATAATTGTCTTTTGGTATCCAAGATGTCAAACAGATGCAACATTGTGCATTTATTTTAATACCAACTTTCTTAATTCCTAATAATTAGAACATTCACTCTATTTTTATTCATAAGAATTCCATCTTCTTCCATCTTATACTCTTCATATTTATTCTATACATTTTCCTATTTTAATCCTTCTTTTTCTTATAGATAATGTTCACATGAAATAATATCTTCCAAAATTCTATTTTCCAAATATGATTTTCACATGCTAAGGTCTATAGCATGCAATGCATGTATTCTTATACTGAATGCTTTAACAACCTTGTTATGTTTTCCTTTTATATGTTTAATATCAAAGTAATTTTCACTAATAAATTCTATCTACATTATTTTCCTAGCATTTAAATTTTGTTGTTCAAATAAATATTTCAAATCACCGTGGTTTGTCCTTAATTCAAATTCTACCCCATTATCTAATGTCTCCACAATTTTAGTACATGAACTCTGAAAGAAGTTATAAGTCATGTTTGGCATGATTCTTCTTAGTATATTTAAGCTTTCTAGATTCTTAACAAATTACAAGACCATTATTAGTAATAACTCCACAAAATATTCATTTGGATTAGCAATCTTGAGAATGGGTGCAGTAGTAATCAATTTCTTTAACAGCTAGAAAATTTCTTTAGACTTTTGGTGTCCATTCAAATTTAATTTTCTTCTTTTATAAATATGCAATGGGGTGATAAATCTTGGAGAATCCTTCTATTAATCTTCGATAGTATCTATTAATCCCCATGAATGACCTTACCTCTATGATGTTCTTAGGTGTAGGCCATTCTCTAATAACTTCATTCTTCTTTGGATCTACCTTTATTCCTTCCTCTAAAATAATGCTTCCTAAGTAATGAATATGCCTTTGATAAAAAAACACTTGCTCAACTTTGCATTCAATTTATGCTCTCTTATCACTCGTAGTATTAATCTCAAGTGCCCTTGATTTTCCTCCTCTAACTTTGAATAAATAAGAATATCATCTAGGAATACAATTACAAACTTATCCAAGAAATTTATAAATATTCCATCCAATAAACACATGAAGGTATTTAGTGCATATGTCAACCCAAATGGCACTACCACAAATTCATAGTGTCCATACATATTTCTAAAATTGGTCTAGTTGATTTCTTTATCCTTTATCCTTATCTGATGATAGCCCGATATCGAATGTATCAATGAGAATATATTTTCTTGTCTTAGCCGATTAAACAAGTCATCTATTCTCGGTAGAGGATATTTTTTCCTCATGGTTAATTTTTTTAGCTATCTAAAATTAATGTACATCTTCAAATTTCCATCTTTCTTCTTTACAAAGAGTATTGGTTCTCCCAAAGTAGAGAAACTTGGGCATATATACCCCTTCTTTAATAATTATTTTTATTTCATTTGTAGCTCCTAATTCAATTCTAATGTACCCATTCTATATGGAGTCTTGGATATTCGGTTATCTCTAGGCATCAAATCAATATAGAAATATATACCTCTTTTTGGTGGAAATCTTAGTATTTCCTTAAACACGTCTAGAAACTCTTGCAACATTGGAAATTCCTCAATACTTGGACTTTTGCACTTAGATGAATCTTCCACATGAGTTGCATACAATTGGAATCCTTTCATAAATAAACTCTTTAGTTGTAAGGATGAAGTATCTCTTATATAAATAGTTCCTAGAATTCCTTTCATTGCCCTTTACTTTTATTCTTCATCAAGTTAAGTAAAAGCATTATTATGGAATTATAAAACAAAATGATGCACATCCAACCAATCCATTCCAATGAGGACATCATATGAGCCAAGTGGTATTATATTCAAGTCTGCAACAGTACTGACATTGTTCATATCTAACGGATAGACTTTGCTAGTCTCATCAATTTTCCTTTTGGTCCTAGTAGCTACTTGAACCAACCATTATTTCTCATACTTACATATCTTCAAATGAAATCGTTTGACCAAATTAGAGGCATTGTAACTATGAATTTATCATGAATCAAATAAAATTTCAATAAGTTTCTTAGAAATATTACCTTAAAACTCAAGCATGTTTGACTAATGGCCTATCTATCAATTTTCCAAGGCTGGATATATTCATGGAATGTTCCTTCCTACATTTTCCATTGTAGTTGCCTCCTATATGTTGTGAAAATTCCTCATATTATCTCCCTTAAGAGGAAAATATCTATACAAATCGTCTCCTTCACATCCCCACATATAATTGGCTTCCTTTCCCTTTTCCCTAAGGATGATGCCATCATTGATCCCTTCTTCCTCTAATCTAGTTTTTCCTTCTTATTGTCTTTCCAAGACTTTTGGAAAATTTATATGCCTTTGTTCTGGGTATATAGGTATTTGGATTTCCTAATGGTCTCTTTAGGAGTCATAGGTTCATCAAATTGGATATTTTCCCTATAAAATGTTGATATTCCATTTAATAACCTTTGTATTTTAACCTTTTTATCTTTAATATAATTAACATACCTTTGCATATCCAGACAATTCTTCTCATAGTCTTCCATGGTAACATTTAAAAATTTGAGTTCAAAGAACTCCTACATATTCTTTTCATAGTAATGCTCATAAAGTTTTTCCTTTAAGTTGCTTGCTTTCAAAGGAAATATACCTTCCTTATTGCATTAAAGTTGCACCAATGACATGGCCTAAGGCATCACACTCTACAATAAATGTTTTTGTGAAGTCAGGTGTGGAAGGGATATGAGTTGTACACATAGCCTCATTATTTTTTTTAAAAGATTTGGTTGTTTCTCGAGTCCAAGAAAATTCTTCCTTATTTAATAATGTTGTTAGAGGTGTTTCTATTTTATCATAGCTCTTGAAAAAACTGTGGTAATAGCCTGCCAATCCTAAGAATCCTCTAATATTCTTCAAGGTTTTGGGAATTATACATTCCCTTATAGATATAATTTTGTTAGGGTCCACGTTTACACCTTCATGAGATACAATATGACCCAAATATTCCACTTCTTGAACCCCAAAGGCACACTTGGAAGGAGTTTCATAAAGTTGTTATTCTTTCAATAGTTGTAATACTTTGTCAACATGTTGTACATGCTCTTCCCAAGATTTGTTGTAGATTAGTATTTCATCAAAAATACTAACACCAATTTCCTGAGGGAGGGATTGAAAATAGAAGTCATAGAGATTTGAAATGTTGAAGGTGCATTACTAAGTCCAAATGGAATAACCGAAAACTTATAATGAACTTAATTTGTTCTAAAAGCTATTTTGGGAATGTATTCCTACCTCAGTTTGATTTGATAATATCTAGAATGAAGATCCAACTTAGTAAAGAAAATATATTCATGCAATTCATATAATAACTCATCAATGAAAATAATAGGAAACTTCTCTCTGATGGTCATTTTGTTGATTTGTGTATAACCATGAGCCATACTTTTTCACAACCATCACCACTGGTGAAGAGAAAGAATTTTGGCTAGGTTGAATGATGTAGACCTATAACATTTCTTGGATCATACACTCAATCTCACTCTTCTGTGCATATGGATTCATGTAAGGCATGATGTTAGGTGGCACACTTGTTGGTTGAAAATTAATAACATGTTCATGATCTTGAGCAGGTGGAAGACCCTTAGGAATTTCTAGAAATACCTTGGAATAAATGTTGATAACTATTTGGAGACCCAATGGAGAAGAGGATATATATGTTTGAACATCTAGTGAGAACATTTGTGAAATTACACCATGGTGTCCCTTTTTGAATAATTTTGTCATTCTATTAGAGATTGTCACCTTAGAGAGCTTACCTTGGATACCTCTAAGCTCAATTTCCTTTCCTTCTGAGGAAAACCTCGTGGAAATATCTTGAAAATTAATGGCCATTAGATGTTGGATTACTAAGAGGGGAGGTGAATCAATAATAGCATAACTATAAACCTTTTTCTCCAAGTGTTATATGAATGTAGAATTATTATCCAATAATGAGCAATAAGAAATGAACAATCACACACATACACAGTACACTAATGTTTTACGTGGAAACCCAAATCGAGAGAAAACCACAGATTGATTTTTCTTATATGTCTTGAAGAATTACATTCATTTGAAGCACCAACTTCCTTTGTTTTCCAGCTACAACTAGAAGGAGGCTTCAACCCCCTAGTTTCTCAGGACACAACATGAGGAAAGCTCCAAATCCCCAATTCTCTAGCTACAACCAGAAGGAGGCTACAACCCCCT
The DNA here is from genome assembly GCA_032191745.1 of Picea mariana. Classification (NCBI taxonomy): domain Eukaryota; kingdom Viridiplantae; phylum Streptophyta; class Pinopsida; order Pinales; family Pinaceae; genus Picea; species Picea mariana. Next base: position 47,631 of record JASDQU010738782.1, read on the forward strand.
ATGTTCTCCGACTACAACTGGAAAGTGGCTACAACCACCTGTCCTTTCCCCGTCTAACTTCCTTCAAGTAGAAGTAAAATGATGGAACCACTGTGACATTATCACTGTGATATATACCACTGTAAACATGTACCAATAAAATTGAACCATGCATCATCCATTCATCAACCTGTACCTCAACCTGTAATCAACCTGTACCATGAACAAGTGCATCAATCATGCACCAACCTATACCTTAAACAAGTGCATCAACCATGCACCAACCTATACCAAACAACATGTAATCACACTGTACCATAAACAAGTGCATCCAAACCTGTACCAAGTATGTACCAATCATGTGTCAACTACTCCTCAACTATGACTCATTAATATGTACCAACATCATCAACTATACAACTCATGTATGTGCCAACTCATCAACTACTTGTCTCAACCATGTACCCAACATGTGCTTTAACCAAAATCCCTCATCAATTTAATCATACAAATATGATTTGTAAATTTGTAATAGACCTGGTGTATATTATCACATACCTACAAACCTTCCTTAACTTTAACAACAAGAGACTAGCATTTTCATTGAACTTTTCTTTAGTCTCACACGACTAGTTTTGGATTAGTCAACAACCCTAACTTGAAATAATCATAACTTTGTACCTATAATGAATAAAGATATGAAACTGATGCACAATGTTCTTCAGTGTGTTTTATGAAATTCCTCAAGGTTTCACTACTTGTAACCTCTTATAAAAGGAGTTATAGCAAAAGTGGCATACCTTGTTGAATTCTAGATTATTCTAGAGAGCGACCTTGTAGAGCATGCCCCGCACAGAATACTTGTTGAATTGATCAAAAACTCTTAAAAAACATACAACATACTGTATTAAAGACAAAACATTTTTTCTTCCTAAATTTGGATCTTTTATGAAGAAGTTATGACATTTTTACTTGAAACACCATCTTTAGACTAGTTTCAGGACTAGCCACAAACCCTATTTTCCACGGAGTATAATTTCAAAAATACAACGAACCACAAGATAAATTGTTTACCACATATACTTGGATATATTTTCTCAATGGCATGGAAATTTCACAGTTTGAAGCATTCTAGAAAAAACGTTATTGCAAAAATGGTGAGATGACCTATAAATAACATACCTTAGAAAGCACCATCAAAAGAATTTATCCTTCCTTGAAATTCGGCCTTCTTTTCTTCACCTTCCCTCAGAAATTAGGCTTAGATATCCTTTGGTTACCTCATACACCTATATATATTCAATATTCTCAAGTGTGTTGTAAAATTAGAGAGCCTTGCCTCTTATTTATACTCTCCAAGTAGCTTCTTTAAAAACATCTTCTGGTCACTTTGCCCACTTTCCTTATTTTAGGGTTAACCCACTTCTAATTTCTCCATTAAATTTATTATTTAAATAAATAAAAATTTATTCACTTTGAATTGTAGTAAACTCATCACTTCACTTTATTATTTACCTTCTAAAATCTCTTAAACCACTTTGACTACTTTGACCTTTTGGGGCTTCAAGCCAACATATGAGGGTCCTCTGACTTCGTAAGGCCATAACTCTCGAACCGTGAGGAGTTATGTGATGCTCCACATACCACCAGAAATGGCATGACAAAAACTATGAATATAGGATAGTTTCACTGAAAAATTCATTGTCCTTCATCTCATTATTCCACAATTAAGCATGGGTTCTCTCACTCCGCAAAGCGTCTTCCCGTGAGGGATTTCACCATAAGGGGACCACTTTGGAGTTCATCCATATTTACTTCTTATCAACCATTAAAAGACAATAACGATTCATCTTTACATCAAACAAAATTGGGTTCATTACCCAAACCTATGTGCTATGGGGCTTTCTTCAAGGGTTGACATCAATGACAACCAACCTTAGTCAACAATATCCCGCTTTGGCATTGATGAAAACACTCTGATGAAACACTGAAATCATATCACTCATGCTCCCCCTAGAACCATGCCTTTTTCCTTTGCCTCTTTCTTCTACATCTGATAAATTTCTCCCCCTTTGTCATCAATGGCAAAGGTATCTTTCCATCCAAGGCTGATCCCCCTAACTGAATTGTCCTCTTATGGTGCTTCCTCGTGTAAATCTAAGACATATAAGATAAGAATTCAAAAAGCTTTCATTTTGGAGTAGAAATAAATCCAAGTCCCTGGTGAAGATATTCAAAGGATTCCCATGGAAGTGGTTTTGTGCAGATGTCTTCCACTTGTTCTTTTGTGCCCACATACTCAACTTTGATGTTCTTTTCTACAACCTGCTCTCATAGGAAGTGATACTTGATTGGAATGTGCTTCATCTTGGAGTGCATCATGGGATTCTTCGAGATATTGATGGCACTTGTATTATCGTAATAGATTGCAATGGGCTCATCATAATCAACCTGTATATCTGTCAGAGTTTGTTTCATCCAAATAACCTGTGTACAACATGATGTTGTTGCAATATACTCTTCCTCGACTGTAGATAAAGATATTGACGATTGTTTCTTGCTTAGCCATGATACCAAACACTCACCTTTAAGTAGAATGTTGCTCCACTAGTGATTCGTCGGTTATTAATACAACCTACCCAATATTCATCTTTGTAGGTAATAAGTGATAGATCTTTTCCTTTTGGATACCATAATCCAAACTCTTATGTTCCTTTCAGATATCTGAAAATCCTCTTTACTGCTAATACATGTGATTCCTTTGGTGTTGCTTGAAATTGTGTCACCTGTCCAAATGCCTGCATTACATCTAGTCTGGATGTTGTCACATATAGTAAGCTACCAATCATTGATTTGTATTGCCTCTGATCTATAGACTTCAAATCATCATCTTTGCTCAATTTGCAACTAGTTTGCATGGGAGTGATAACTAGTTTTCAATCTTCCATTCCAAACCTTTTTATTATTTTTCTGATATACTTGGTTTGAGAAATAAAAATCCCTTGGTTGATTTGATGTATATGAAGTCCCAGAAAGAAGGATATTTCTCCAAGTAATGATATTTCAAATTCACTTTGCATATCTTTTGCAAATCTATGGCTTAACCTCTCATCATCACTACCAAAAATAATATCATCAACATAAACTTCAACTCATAAAATATTACCTTGACTTACCTTGATGTAGAGGTTGTTGTCTGCACTTCCTTTTCTAAACCCTGCTTGTTGCAGATACTTATCCAGTCTAGAGTACCATGCTCTAGGAGCCTGTTTCAGACCATACAAGACCTTCTTTAATTTACAGACATAATCTGTGTTCTCTGACAACTAAAATCCTTCTAGTTGTTCAATGTAGACTTCTTCTTCAAGTTCCCCATTCAGAAAAGATGATTTTACATCCATCTAATATACTTTAATATTTTTGGAGCATGCATAAGCTAAAAGTAAATGGATTGCTTCCATTCTTGCAACTGGGGAAAATGTGTCTTCAAAGTCGATTCCTTCAATCTGTGCATATCCTTTACATACCAATCTAGCTTTGTTCCTTCTAACTTGTCTATCTTCATTCAATTATTCCTAAAAACCCATTTTGAGCCGATCACATTCTTATTCTTTGGTCTTGGAACCAATTCCCAAGTATCATTTTTCTCTATTTGATCCAATTATTCATCCATGACCTTATTCCAAAATTCATACTTGTTGGCTTCGTCAAAACAGTGTGGTTCAATTATAGATAAGAGTGCTAGGTATGTTTGTTCTGGTGAACAGATTCTTCTTCTAGTCTCAACTCCTGCATCTTTGTTTCTGATAATCTGATCTGAAGGATGATTCTTTTGTACTCGTCTGCTAGGTGTCTTTGGAGACTCTTGTTGAAATTGCTCATTTTTTTTCTGTTGGATTCTCTTCATCTTCCTCTTCTACTTATTTTTCATCTTCTTATTCTTCTTTGAAAGGTTGTTCCATTGATTTATTTTCTTCTTCCTTTGATTTTTGTCTGCATGCTTCATCAATTGTTACATTGATGCTTTCCACAACTTTGTTCAATCTTAGATTATAACACTTGTATTCTTTCCTTGTACTTGATTAACCAACAAGTACTCCTGTGTCCACACTAGAGTCAAACTTTCTCATTCTTCAATCTTCTCTTTTGATGTAGCATTTGCTTCCAAAAACTCTGAAGTGCTTCACATTTGTTGGTCTTCCTTTCCATATCTCGTAGGGAGTTTTTTCAGTGTTGTTTCTGAGAATTACTCTATTTTTAATGTGAACTATTGTATTCACTGCCTATGTCCAAAATATATCTGTCAATTTGGAATCCATTAGCATCGTTCGAGCCATTTCATGTACTGTCCTATTCTTTCTTTCAACAACTCCATTTTGTTGAGGTGTCCTAGCAACAACGAATAGTCTTTTTATTCCATGACTGTTGCAGTAGTCCATAACTTCCTTTGAAGTGAACTCTCCTCCATTATCAGATCTCAAGCATTTTATTTTTTAATCCATTTCATTTTCAACCATTTTCTTGTAGATCTTAAAATTTTCAAAAGCTTCTGACTTATTCTTAAGAAAGAAAACTGCAGTCATTCTTGTATAATCATCAACTAATAACGTAAAGTATTTATCACCTTTTAAACCCTTTGTTGTAGTTGGTCCAACTAGATCAGTGTGCACAATTTCCAATGGTCTTGTCATTGAATATTCCTTTGATTTACACTTGTTCTTTGTTTGCTTTCCTTGTTGACAATGCTTGCATAAAGTGTTGGTTGGTTTCATGATTTGGGGCATTTCTATGTCTTCTTCTCTTTTGCTGACTTTGATAAGGTTATCAAAATGTATGTGACCCATTATTCTATTCCATAGCTAGCTTTCATCTTCCTTTCCTAGACAACACTTTTCATTTCCAATTTCACTTAAAACATATATGTTGTTT
>JASDQU010738782.1:63063-99047 GCA_032191745.1 Picea mariana
CTGCTTTGACTTTTGTATCTCCTTCATAAATATTTCGAAGCTTGTCCCAAATCTCTTTAGCAGATTTACTGTGTGCAACTTTGGTGAATATTGTATCACTGAGACCATTCAAAAGTTCATTTGTGGCTTTGGAATTATTCTCGCCAAGTTTTACCGCTTTGTCATTTGTTGGTGGAGTTGTTGGTGCTATGTATCCATCTACAATTGATTTCCAAATTTGAAATACCTATGCCTATATATATGTCTTCATCGTTATGCTCCAAAAGGCATACTTTTGTCCATCAAACTGTGGTATTCCATTTTTATATAAGTTGGTACTCTCCATGATCTACCTTTTAGTGGTTAAATTGATTTCTGAAGGAACTTGCTCTGATACAAATTGTTCGATTACTGAGAGGAGGGGTGAATCAATTATAACGTAATTATAAACCTTTTTCTCCAAGTGTTATATCAATGTAGAATTATTATCCAATAATGAGAAATAAGAATTGAAAAATCACACACATACACAATACACCGATGTTTTACGTGGAAACCCAAATTGAGAGAAAGCCACATAATGTTTTTTCTTATATGTCTTGAAGAATTACATTCATTGGAAGCACAAAATTCCTTTGTTTTCTAGCTACAATTGGAAGGAGGCTTCAACCCCCTAGTTTCTCAGGCTACAACCTGAGGGAAGCTCCAACTCCTTAATTCTCTGGATACAACCAAAAAGAGGCTACAACCCCCTATGTTCTATGACTACAACTGGAAGGTGGCTACAACCACGTATCCTTGCCTCGTCCAACCACCCTGAAGTAGAAGTAGAATGATGGAACCACTGTCACACTATCATTGTGAGATATACTGTTGTAAACCTGTACCAATAAACCCGAACCATGTATCAACCATTCATCAACCTGTACCTCAACCTGTAATCAACCTATACCATGAATAAGTGCATCAACCATGCACCAACCTGTACCTTAAACAAGTGCACCAACCATGCACCAACCTATACCAAACAACCTGTAATCAACTTGTACCATAGACAAGTGCATCGAACCATGTACCAAGTATGTACAATTCATGTGTCAACTACTCATCAACTATGAAACAATAATATGTACCAACATCATCAACTATACACCTCATGTATGTGCCAACTCATTAACTACTTGTCTCAACCATTGTAATGCCCCCGGACTTAATCCCACTTGGTCGGGCAGAAGCTACTGTGTGGAACAACATCATTCTCATACTTAATTGATAACAAGCATTTATCTCATATTAAACACCTTTAAATCATTAAGCACAAGATTACTACTAACATAAATAATCCCTGTCATTAACAATAATCCATATTCACAACAAAATACATGATACATATAAGAATCACAGGGATGCAAAACTTAATATTAAGCATAAGCTGATACTTATCTTTGAAACTGTTGTAATTCCACCAACCACATTCAGGCCTTCCACGAACCTCCCAGCCTTAGACCACACTCCTCATCACTCTCAGTAGTGAGTCACCCCCTAGCTGGGACTAAGCTCCACCCAAGGCAAGGAATCCTAGTCTAGGCTGAGGATACAGGGAAAAATACACAGAATAACCAGAAGGATTCCTCCCAGGATGCCTTCTTACGCGCACTACTCACAGACTCTCATTCCCCACATGATTGTTCCGCACAGGAGTATACACATTCACAAGGACAGTCCATCAGTACTTCACCTCCCTCTCTGGGTCTCAGCAACAGGCCAGATCAGGAAGTCTTAGAGCTCTGTAGCTGGTGCTGGACTCTCTCTGGGAGAAAACCACTTCCTAGCAGACTCTCTCACTTGGAGGGAATTTCTCATAGGCCTGACAACCTTCTTCTTCTACCACGGGCTTGACAACCCACTTCTTTAGCACACTGTTCGACTCAATTCCAACTGGGTGAGGGAAACCGCAACAACATCAAGCACTCAGTTGACACTAGGATGACGACCACAATAGAAAATGGGCATCCACAAGGCTCCACACGAACATACAATCGTATGCAAGCCACACGCAGTCAAGCACTGCATGACCACAACAGTCCACTAGAAACACAGACACGATCTTCCCAAAACTGGTGACAGACAGATGCTACAACATAACAAGGCTCAGCAACTATGGGACATTCAGTTTTCCCCAACTAACAATACAAGACAGACTCATGGCTCAGGTTTCGGGGATGCATGAGGGTGTACACATATCCCACGCAGAGACTTAACGATTCAGATAAGGATTCCCTAGAACAAACACCAAAACCAAGGTTGATCCTGGACACCCGCGAGTTCAGACGGAGGATAGAGAATGGGAGGAGGAACCCCCATCATGGCTCAACTCAATAGTTTTAACTGCATACACTTGGATTGACACTTGTCACCCATGAAGCTCATTCCTTCCCATTTGGAAGTAACTCATCCTTCCAAAGAACTTAGGATAAAACATCACATTTACATGGCTTTTGGAATAATATTAAAATATTATTCCCAAGGACTTAATCCCCTAGGCTCAACACGTAGCCTCTCTTTCCCACCTTCCAACCTCCAATCCCTTAGCCATTATGTGGAAGCTTAGTCCCCCATCACTCATTCATCATGGTCGTTCTGCACGGAGTGGTGTTTATATTTTTTTATTAATTTTCTGTATGATTACATATACAAAAGCAGTCTCTCGGCCTTAACACTTAGGCTCTTTGGCAGAATAACACATAAGCCCACCAACTTATATAAATTTGGCTCATCAGACTATAAAATATAATTACAATTCATAATGCAAGATTTATACTTCATAGACATGATTTACATTAGGGCTCATCCTTGGGGACATTACAATCCCCTCCCCTTATTTTTTCATTGTCCTCAGTGCAACTTTACACTGGATCTGCAAGCTTTTCAAAATTTTCAGAAAGATGTGGGTACTCTACCAGCATAACATCTTCAAGCTCTCATGTCGCATCCTCAGGACCGTACTAGGTCCACTAGACCTTTACAAGCCCTATAGCTCGATTCCAGAGCTGTTTGTTTTTCCTGTCCAATATGCACACAAGATGCACTTGCAAGACACCTTCTTGTTCCACCTGAATCACATTCCAATTGATAACATGATTACCATCTGGTATATATTTCTTAAGCAATGAAACATGAAACACATTATGTACAATCATGGATGCAGGTAATGCAAGCATATATGCAATTGGCCCAATCCTTTCTAGGATTTCAAATGGCCCACAAAATCTGGCTGCCAACTTAGCACAACTTCCCAGCTTCAGGGAAATCCTATTAGCTTTCACTTTCAGGGAAACATGATCACCCACTTTGAACTCTCCGTGGGTTCTATTCTTATCAACATAAATTTTCTGCCAATCCATAAAGTGCTTCAAATGGGCTCATCTTCAATGATGCATGATACCCATTTTTGTAGGCGAATTCTACCAAGTGCAGGTAGTCTTCCCATCTTGATGGTTTGTCCATCACATACATTCTCAGTATGTCTTCTATTACTCTGTTCACCCTCTCTGTTCATCTATCAGACTCAGGATGATAAGTTGTACTAAAGTTCAGATTCATTTCGAATCCTTTGAACAATCCTTTCTAGAAATTCGAGGTGAATTTTGGATCTCTGTCAGAGACAATCGTTTTAGGAATTCCGTGCAGTCGTGCCACTTCCTTCATGAAAATATCAACAGCATCTGCTGCATTATGAGTAGTTTTCTGTGGAATAAAATGGGCAACTTTTGTAATCTTTTCGACCACCACATGATCGAATCATGTAGCTTGGATGCTCTGGGCAATCCTATAATAAAATCCATTGTCACTACTTCCCACTTCCACTTAGGAATGGGTAAAGTTTGCAACAACCCTACTAGGTGCCTATGCTCAGCTTTAACTTTATGGCACTCCATACATCTAGTGATGTATTCAACGATCTCTCTCTTCATACCCATCCAAAAGTAATGGCTCTTGACCGCTACTACTGTTTTCTGATATCCAGGGTGCCCTGCATAAGGGACATTATGCATCACCTACAAAATCATATGTTTTAAGAACTGAACATTGGGTACAAAAATTATGTTCTTGTACAACAATATTCCATCTGTTTCCAATTTATAAGTTTCCATCTTTTGTGGAATCTTACCCTACTGTAGCTTGGCTACCAATTCTCTGTACTGCATATCTACATTTGTATCCTCCATAATTCTTCTTTTAATATCATTATGATACATGCTAATGGTTGTAGCATGTAATTCATGCACCCTCCTACTGAGTGCATCAACCACTTTATTCTCCTTTCCTTTGATATGCTTGATCTCAAAGTCGTACTCACATAGAAATTCTAGCCACCTACTTTGTCTAGCGTTTAAGTTTGGCGTATCAAATAAATATTTCAGACCATTATGGTCTATTCTGAGTTCAAACCTCCTTCCCATGAGGTAATGCCTCCATTTCCTCAAAGCATGAATGATTGCTGCCAACTCCAAATTGTGAGTGGCATAATTATTTTCATGCTCTTTCAGCTTCCTGGACTCGTAACAGATCACAAATCCATTCTGACTGAGAACTCCTTGAAAACCTTCTTTACATGCATTTGTGCACACCATGAAATCTACATTTGTATCTGCAATCCTCAATATTGGGGCCCTAGTTAACAGATGCTTCAATCGCTAGAAACTTTTCTCACACTCTTCAGTCCATTGAAACTTTTTCTCCTTCCTTTGCAAGGAAGTGATAGGGTGAGCTATCTTTGAAAACCTTATTGTAAACCTTATGTAATAGCCTGCTAGACCCATAAAGGATCTAACTTCTACCACATTCCTTGGCACTAACCATTCTCTAGTGGCCTCAACCTTCTCAAGATCCACGATGATCCCTTCTTCTGAAATAATGTGCCGCAAGTAATGGATCTGCCTTTGATAAAACGAGCATTTTCTCAACTTGGCATACAGCTGGTGTTCTCTCAACACTTGCAACATAATCCTTAGGTGTTCTTCATGCTCTTCCTTTGAATTGGAATACACCAAAATTTCATCCAGGAAGACTATAAAAAACTTGTCTAGATAGTCCTTGAATACACCATTCATAACGCACATAAAAACAACAGGTGCGTTCGACAGTCCAAACAGTACCACTGTCAACTCGTAATGACCATACCTTGTTCTAAACGCGGTCTTGCTGATGTCTTCATCCTTTATTCTTACCTGGTGATATCTTGATCTGAGATCTATCTTCAAAAATATTTTCTCACCCTTCAACTGATCGAAAAGATCGTCGATCGTCGGCAGAGGATACTTGTTCTTGACAATTAATTTGTTCAACTGTCTGAAATCAATGCACAGCCTCAATGTCTTGTCCTTATTCTTCACGAACATGACCGGGGCACCCCAAGGTGACACACTTAGGTAAATGTACCGCTTATTTAGAATCTCTTTAAGCTACAATTGCAACTCTTTCAACTCTAGCGTACTCATTCTATAAGGAGCTTTCGACACTGGAGCTGCTCCAGGCATCAAATTTATAGAGAAATCGATATCTCTCTTCGAAGGTAGTCTGGGTACCTCTTGAAATACGTCTTCAAAATCTTTAAGTACCTCATGATCCTCAATACTTGATAGCTTATCCTCAGGCATTTTCCCCACATGGGCTACAAATAATTGACATCCTTTTCTATAACACTTCTTCAGTTGCATTGCTGCGATTTCTCTAACAGTAACAGCTCTAGGAATTCCTTGGACTGTTTTCCGATTCTCCTCCTCATCCAAGAATGTAAATTCCTTGTTATGACAGTCCAAGAGGGAATGGTTCTGGTCCAACCAGTCCATCCCAATTAAATAGTCATAAGAGCCTAAAGGTTGAATATTCAAATTGGCCTTCAAGCTCAGTCCATTCATGTCCACAGGACAGGACTTGACTAACTCCATGACTTTCCTCTTTTTTTCTATAGCTATCTACACTACCAAAGACTTTTCATGTTTGCTTCATATCAAATGCAAACTTTCTACCACTCTAAGGTCTATATAACTATGGCTAGCCCCTAATTCAACTAAAATATTAAATGGTTGGCTTTTGATCATACCTTGTACTTCAATCATGTGTGACTGAAATTCAACTTGCTTGTTGTCCGGGGCCGCATAGATCCTTGGTATTCTACTACCCATATCCTCCACTGTTTCATCTTGTTGAACATTATGGATAGCTCTTGATTTTCCACTTTTATGGGGACAATCTCTGTACTTGTGGTTCTCTTTACATCCCCAACACTGAATGGGTTTCTCTCTCAGCCTTTGTTCTCCTACTTCATCCATTCTCGACTCTCTAAATGATGGATGTCCTTGAGTATTATTTCTGAAAAAGGGAGGTTTGTTTCCCTTCTTCCTCTGTTCTTCCTTAAACTTCTTATGGTCAACCCAAGCCTTCTGAAAGGTAAGCTTTTCTCTTTGATGTTCATATAAGCATTTTGCTCTTCTTATTGTTTCTTCCATAGTCTTAGGATCATCATACTGAATCTTTTCACCAATGGGAGATGGCAGTCCACTCAGATACTTATGAATCTTGACAGCCTCATCTTTGATGAATGAAACATACTTCAGTAATTCCAAAAACCTTCATTCGTATTCATCAATGGTCATGTTGCCTAGCTTGAGTTCGAAGAACTCCTTCATCTTTCTATCATAGTATCCTTTAGTTAAGTATTTCCTCTCGAAATACCTCTTGAATTCTTTCCATGTGATATCTTTCTCTCTAATGTGATGCACCTGCACAAGCTGATCCGACCACATGGATGATTTTCCTTTTAGTTGATACATCGCAATTCTTCCTTCTGCATGAGAGGAATAATTCTGCAGTTGGAAATATTTCCTCATGCCAAGAAACCATGTTTCAAAATCTTCCTCCTTCTTATGTTCTCCATCAAACATAGGAGGCTTAATCTATTCATTTCCCCTTTCAATCCATCCACTTCAGATCTTCGGTGTTTTCTGGTAGAGGATGGGTTCAAACTACTTTATGCTTCCTTATCGAAATTCTTTGGGGAGCGATGATGATGTCTGCTACCACTCCTCTATCTTCTTTTCCTCTCAGGAGTCCTGCGACTCTCTTTCTTGCTTGAGTCACTCTCCTTTTCCAATTTCTTTTCTATTCTTTCCAGACTCTTCAACATCCTTAAGTTGAATTGACCCTGCCTATCCCTGACTCTCATGAGCTTTCAACTATTGGCTCAGCGAGCCTGAGCATCTTTCTGCAATATTTCAATGATTTTCATCATATTTCCTTCCTTATCCAATTCTCTTCCATTCCCATTGGAGTTTGATCCTTTAACTCCCAAGTTGACATCCCTTCCTTCTCTTTCATTCTCTGAATTGGAGGCAATCAACACCTCTTCCATTTCTCTACACTCCATGGCAATTCTAATCGGTTCTGGCACTCGTCAAACTTCTGTAATCACAACATGCAGAGAACCAAAATTTGTTAGGCCATCTCTTCTTAACAAATTCCACACATTCAAAACCAATCTGAATAAGAAAACATTTTGATTTCACGAATTTTCCGAGCTTTGCCTAGCTCTATAATTTTTGGGTGATAGCTCCCTTTTCCTTAGTCCCTAGCCCATGTGATCATGAGTCATGACCAAATGATAAACTGCTAGGTGTTACAAGGCTCTCCAAATGAACTTCGGGTTTTGGGATTTCAGGGTTTCAGGTTTTGGGGTTTCGGGTTTCGGGGTTTTGGTCCCAGAGGTTCTCGCACTCGCTTCCCTCTCCAACTCCCAAATTCCAAAAATTTGCTTTCCTTACCCTCCGGGCCCACAGAAAAGTTTTCACCCACCAAGGTAGTAACACATGGTGTCCTTAAGAAGGTCCACCTCACTCCCAGCGATGTCAGGGGGCCCCACTACTTTCACTTTTCATTTCAGAGTTTCAAGCATTAGGATTTTGTGCACCTACACATCTTGAACTTTTGTTTTCCAAAATTATGAAATTACAGTCTATTCATCTACTTGATCCAATGGTCAAGTTCCTCTCCTACGATCTACGATATAGATCATTTTAGGATTTCGGGGTTTTGGGTTTTTGGTAACCAAGAGTTCTTGATGCAACAACTCCAAATATATTGTCACTTCAATACCCAAATTCTAATATGGAAATTCATGTATGAGATCAATGGTTGTGAGCCTCCCCTGATCTAACAACTCATGGGATTTCAACACTTCTTCCTGGAAGCACTCCACCATCTGATTTTACCCTTGTTAATCCATTTCGTGATTCAGGACTTGGAGTGACCAAGAATTTGGCCTGCGCTCCAAGTTCACGATCCTTGAATTCATGAAATGATCCAATGGTCCTGATTCCCCAGGATCTGACGACTCCGATCTCATCGACATTTTGTGTATCAGGATTTCATGTGTCACGAGGTCAAAAGATTTTCCACCTTCAGCCTCCCTATTCCCGAAATGTCGATTTCTTCCTGGATAATTAATGGTCCAGTTCTCTCTTTAGATCGACGGTTGTGATCCAATCGTGAATTCGTGTTTCATGAATTCTCACGAACTCACCCTTAGAACATTTCAGGTCACAAGTCATTGAAAGGCTGATCTCTTTGTATCACAATTTTCACACTACTATGCAAGTCCAAAGGGTTTTAAACCTTGTGCATGTTCTCTAGATCTAACGGTTGTGAGGGTTCTCCTTTCCTCCCGAGCAAATCGCATGGCTCCAACACTTCTAGTGTGAATTTCTCTCTCTCCCTATCGTCATATACCACACCGGCTACAGTTTAATAATACTGCTACACCTCCTGAGCTTTGTAACATGGTCAAGTAGTCTGTTGAGACTCAAAAAATTTATGAGGTTTGAAATTATTCCTCTAGACACAATTTCATTCTCAAAACCTCGGTCCACATAACACTTATCCAACCCATCCAAGTTCAGCGTTGAAACTAGGCTCTCATACCATACTATACCGCCCCTGGCCTTAATCCCACTTGGCCGAGAAAATGCTACTATGTGGAACAACATCATTCTCATACTTAATTGATAACATGCATTTATTTCATATTAAACACATTTAAATCAGAGTAAGCACAAGATTGCTGCTAACATAAATAATCCCTCTCATTAATAATAATCCATATGCACAACAGAATACATGATACATATAAGCATCATAGGCATGAAAAACATAACATTAAGCATACGTTGATACTTATTTTTGAAACGATGATAATTCCACCAACCATGTGCAAGCCTTCCATGAACCTCCCATCCTTAGACCACATTGTTTATCACTCTTAGCAATGGGTCACCCTTGAGCTGGGACTAAGATCCACCCAAGGCAAGGAATCCTAGTCTAGGTTGAGGTTAGAGGGAAAACTGCACAGAATAAATGGAAGGATTCTTCCTATGATGCCTTCTTACACCCACTACTCACTCACTCTCATTCCCCACATGCATGTTCCGCCTGGGAGTATACACCTTCACAAGCACAGTCCATCAGTGATCCGAAATCGGATCTAGAAGCTTGATAGGGCTTGAAAAATGCTCAAAAATGAAAGTGCTCAGAATGCGACGAAACCTGTGCCATTGCATCCGTCTCATCTTCCTGATTACGGTGGTATATTTACTTCATCAAACGGAGTCCGTATGGAGAAGATATCGCGTTCTGTCCGAAAAGTCAAACAGGGAAAAAAGGGGATGACTGTACAGTCCGTACAGTCCACGTGGCATGAACGTACAGTTGACGTGGCGGCTCTAGAAAGCAACATGTGGCAGATCTGTACAGAGGACACATGGCATCACCAGGATGCGACACGTGTCAGGTGGATTTGACATTTTCGGCATACGGTTGGACCAGTATTGAGGTGACACGTGTCACCAATGACAGGGTGACACGTGGCAGGTTGACGTCGTCGGATGATGTGGCAGGATGACAGGGTGTACGGCAGGCTAACGCAGCAAGTCAACGTGGCAGTATGGCAGGCTGACACAGTAGTTTGACGTGGACCAATCGCCGGTTGACACGTGTCATCATATGGTTGGTTGGTAAGGGTGCCACGTGGCCCAGTCAAGGACTGCCACGTGGCACCCCATTATTGGTTGTTCGGTTATGTGTTAAATGTTTTTGGTTTCGCGTCACCGGGGGTCGAACCCGCGACCTCCCCGGATGGCAACGGACTCGCAAAGTTTGGCTAGCCAACCGGACAGCGGGCGGTTCTTGTTATGCAATCGGCCGAAATTGTATTTGAATTGGCGTTAATGTTGAACCGGCGGTAAAAGGGCCAGGGCTTAGCCCCAGCCCTCGGCAACACCACATGACCGTAGCACATGACCATGGGTGCGGGAGTATTGGATAAGGGTTAGCCCCCGGATCCCGGGTGGTTACCACGGGACCGGGGCTACGGCCACCGGAAGGGCGCGGTTATATAACCGTTGGCCCATGGTTATGACATACGCACCATTTAACCCATAAAACCTGGAGCTGAAACAATGGATGCATGGATTTTGGGGGCCTAGCGCCCAATACAATGCCAAAGTGGGTTTTATATTAAAGAACTTGGTTTTTTTTTAATTAATTATGCCTATTATTAGCAGATTTACTCCATTTTGGGGGATATTGGGCATTTTTGGAGGCCATATTCTTGGAGGAAGTTGGGGATGTGAAACCAACTCCATTGCTATATAAACCAGTCCTATTTGAGGCCAATGGACAGTCATTCAGAGCAGAGTTATGCTGAAGGAAAGCCAAGCCAAAGTCAGTTTGATGTAGGGAAGCCTTTGAGGTGGAGACGTTGTCGGATCGTATCTGGGAGCTTGGAGCATCAGTTTTGCATGCCGTTTCTTTTGCAGGGTTCTAGAGATCTGGTACAACAAGACCAGATCAGTCTTGTAGCCTTTTGGAATTGCTAAGATGTAATTTTGAGCACTTGAGCAGAAATAAAGAAGCCTCCCCCACAAGGAAAAAGGCCCAGAGACGTAGGCAAAAGTTGTGCCGAACTCCGTTATCAACCTGCGTTCTTATGGTTTGCTGTTTATTATTCATTTCAGATCTGCATATGTGTATTTGAATGATATAATCCTCTTATTTTCTCATTTTTTCATTAAATTCTCAAATGGTTAATTTATACATGCAAGTTTAAAACTCAACCATAATCATTTAAAAGATCCAACGGATCAATCAGTGCTTCACCTCCCTCTCTGGGTCTCGACAATAGGCTGGATCAGGAAGTCTTAGAGCTCTGTAGCTGGTGTTGGACTCTCTCTAGGAGAAAACCACTTCCGAGCAGACTCTCTCACTTTGAGGGAGTTTCTCACATGCCTGACAACCTACTTCTTCTACCACGGGCCTGACAACCCGCTTATTTAGCACACCCTTCGACTCAATTCCAACTGGGTAAGGGAAACCGTAAAAACATCAAGCACTTAGTTGACACTAGGATGACAACCACAACAAAAAACACACATCCACGATGCTCCACACGAACATGAAATGGTTCACAAGCCACACATAGTCAAGCACTACACGATCACAATAGTCCACTTGAAACACAGACACGGGCTTCCCAAAACTGGTGACAGACAGATGCTACAGCATAACAAGGCTCAACAATTATGGGACATCCAGTTTTCCCCAACTAACAATATAGGACACACTCATGGCTCAGGTTTTGGGGATGTGTGAGGGTGTACATAGATCCCATGTAGAGACTTAACGGTTCAGGTAAGGAATCCCTAGAACAAACACCAAAACTAAGGTCGATCCTGGACACCCGCAAGTTCAGACAAAGGATGGAGAATGGGAGGAGGAACCGCCATCACATCTCAACTCAACAGTTTTAACTACATGCGCTTGTATTGACACTTTTAACCCTTGAATCTCGTTCATTCCCATTTGTAAGCCACTCGTCCTTCCAAAGAACTTAGGATAAAGAATTACATTTACATGGATTTTGGAATAATATTAAAATATTATTCCCAAGGACTTAATCCCCTAGGCTTATCCCCTAGGCTCAACACTTAGCCTCTCTTTCCCACCTTCCAACCCCCAATCCCTTACCCATTCTGTGGAAGCTTAGTCCCCCATCAAGCATTCATCGTGGTCGGTCTGCATGCAACATTGTTTATATTTTTTATTAATGTTCTATATGATTACATATACAAAGGAAGGCTCCCGGCCTTAACACTTACGCTCTCCGACCTAATAACACATAATCCCACCATCTTATATAAACTTGTCTCACCAGCCTATAAAACATAATTACAATTCATAATGCAATCTTTATACTTTATAGACATGATTTACAATATGGCTCGGCCTTGGGGACATTACAACCATGTACCCAACATGTACCTTAACCAAAATCCCTCATCAATTTCATCATCAAAATATGATTTGTAACTCTGTAATAGACTTGGTGTATATTATCACATACCTGCAAACCTTTCTTAACTTTAACAACAATAGACTAGCATTTTCATCAAACTTTTCTTTAGTCTCACATGACTAGTTTTGGATTAGTCAACAACCCTAACTTGAAATTATCATAACTTTGTACCTGTAATGAATAAAGATTTGAAACTGATATACAATGTTCTTCAGTGTGTTTTATGCAATTACTCTATGTGTCACTACTTTTAACCTCTCATAAAAGGATTTATAGAAAAAATGGCATACCTTGTTGAATTCTAGCGTATTCTAGAGAGCGACCTTGTAGAGCGTGCCCCACACGAAATATTTGTTGAATCGATCTGAAATTGTTACACACCATACTAAGGAATATACTCTAACAAAAACACATTTTTTCTTACTTAATTTGTATATGCTATGAAGAATTTATGACGTTTTTAACCGAAACACTTGTTTTAGACTAGTTTCAGGACTACCACAAACCCTATTTTCCACCGAGTATAACACCAAAAATTCAATGACCCACAAGATGAATTTTTTACCACATATAGTTGGATATGTTTCCTCAATGAAACAGCAATTTCATGGTCTAAATCATTCTAGAAAAAAATTTATTTCGAAAATGGTGAGATGACCTATAAATAACATACCTTAGAAAGAACCATCAAAAGAATTTATCCTTCCTTGAATTCCGGCCTTCTTTTCTTCATATTCCCTCAGAAATTTGGCTTAAATATCCTTTGGTTACCTCAGACACCTAGATATTCAATATTCTCAAGTGTGTTGTAAAATGAGAGAGCCTTGCCTCTTATTTATACTTTGCAAGTAGCTTCCTTAAAAACATCTTCTAGGTCATTTTGCCCACTTTCCTTATTTTAGGGTTAACCCACTTCTAATTTCTCCATTAAATTTATTATTTAAATAATTTATTTTGTATTCACTTTGAATTATAGTACACTCATCAATTAACTTTATTAATTACCTTATAAAATCTCTTAAACCACTTTCACTACTTTGACCTTTTGGGGCTTCAAGCCAACATATGAGGGTCCTCCAACTTCATGACGCCATAACTCTCAAACCGTGACGAGTTATGTGACATTACACATACCACCAGAAATGGAATGACATGTACTATCCATATAGAATAGTATTACCTACAAATATATCAAAACTCATACCATTATTCATCAAACAAACTTGGGTCCATTACCCAAACCTGGGTTCTCCAACTTCACATGGCCATAACTCTCTAACCGTGAGGAGTTATGTGACGTTCCACATACCACCAAAAATGGCATGACAAGCACTATGAATATAATATATTTTCACTAACAAATTCACTTTCCTTTGTCTCATTATTCCACAATTAAGCATGGGTTCTCTCACTCTACAAAGCGTCTTCCCGTGAGGGATTTCACCATAAGGGGACCACTTTGGAGTTCATCCATCTTTACTTATTATCAACCATGACAAGACAATAATGAGTCATATTTACATCAAACAAACTTGGTTTCATTACCCAAACCTCTGTGCTACGGGGCTTTCTTCAAGGGTTGACATCAATGACAACCAACCTTAATCAACTTGGACCCCTAATTCAACATTGGAACCACCCATTTGGATGGAAATCATGGGACGATCCAATAAATACTCCCGCATTTTTTGATTAATACTATTGCATTTGCTAGAATAATTTCAATACCTCCATTTGCAATCATTACTTGAAACTTTGGTGCTAGAAATAAAAAGCAATTGAGGTGTTTTGCTAATTTGTAATTGATGAAGTTACGGGTACTACTAGAATCAATCAACATTGTTACCTTTTTCTTTTTGATGTATCCTTGTATCTTGATATTTTGTGGAGTACTGAAGCCAACCAATTCATGACAAGATACATTGGAGTAGTCTCTTCTAGACTTATATATTGTGATGGTTCTAATTATTTATTGTTTTCCTCTTCGCAATCTATGTAGAATAATTTCTTATCACCGCATTTATGCCCCTTAATGTACTTTCTATCACAATTGAAACATAGTCCCTTTGTTCTTATTTCATCCATTTGTTAAGGTGTCAACCTTGTCAACTAAGTGAGATTAGGACAGGGAACATGGTTCTCCCTATAGTTTTTAGTGGTCATCCTTATTGTAACCATATTTTGTTTTTCCACTTTAATTGTAACATCACGTACTACTGAGCACAATTATTGACTTAAATTTTTAGAACACTTGCGTGCAAGTGATCCGGTTATGGTACATTATGATTTCGTTTCGATTATGAATTATATTGATGATGATGATGATGATGATGTATTGTGAATAATTATTACTTTCAGATGTATATTGTGTTGAAAAATATTATTGATGAGTTACATATTAGCGATTTAATTTTTTTTCCCTTAATATGAACTGACAAGTATTAGCATTGGTGTTGTAGTAAACTGGAGACTACTTTAGACCTTTCATCCACATGGGCTTTATGTTGTTAAATTGAACCTGTTCCTTTACAGATGTATATACAAAAACAAATTATTTAAACTAATTATTCTTCCTATGTCAGTAAAAACCTAGAGTTCTATCTCATTTAGACTTTACAAAATGTTCCTTACGATAGAGATCCACAGGTAAACATGATTGTTTGACATGTTTTGCAGATTTGGGGCATGAGATCTCTATCTTAACAAGTTATTTGCGTGTTGATTAAGTTTCATAAATTCTAGATGCCTTGATCAATGGAGAACATATCAACTTGGAAACTGAGTGTTTCCTTCGAGAGTGTCGTGCCTTTAGTAAACCAATTTCTAGAATAGTTGTGAAAAGATTAATTTAATTGATTCCTTGAATACTAAAGGAAATGACGAATTTAACCTGTAGTTATAAATATCGAACTTAATGTCTTGTATAATCGATAACTCATTAATATAGAACCTTGGTCTGGAATAATGGAATGATTACAAACTTTAATTTATAAAGATCTTTAAAGTATTTAATTATTCAAAAAGAATTAATGTAGTCTTTACCAAAATAATATATATGAGGATTTATATTTGGGAATGGTTATTTATATATGAGTATCCAATAGTACAAAGAATCTAATGGATAGGTAACATATTTCACTATTGTAGTCATAGGAATATTATTGATATTTAGACATAATGTTAGATTAATGATAACCATTAGTTTTGTCAAAGTTTTTAAATTGATAATAGTAATCAATTTTACTTGCAATGGTTAATTGAAAGTTTGTATTAAATTTTATCTTTAATAGAGAGAATGTTCTTGTCATGTTATGCTTAAAATGATAATGCTTGAATACTCAAGTTTAATATGGATTGGTCCATATATCTTTAGACTTCTTTGATCGTGTTATGGTGTAAATCGACGTGTACTCTAATGTTGCGACCAAAAACTTAGAACCTAGTGATTAATTAATGCAACATAGATGTTAAATAATTGTTTAGCAGAAGAAATTGGATTAAGAGTATTGTTAGGAAGGTAAATTTTATAAGTATCAAATCTACCTAGGTTAGATTATGATATAGATGGTTTATTTCTCATTCTTAAAGTTCATTGTGAATAACCATTGGTTAAGAAGTAATGAAATCAGATTACTTGTTTAATATTATTACCACTTATGGTATTATAATAAGTTGCATAAGGGAATGTTATATTAATAAATTTTGGCATTTAATAAGAATAATGATTTTTTAATCTTGGCCTAGATATCTTGTATATTTAACTGTTTTCTTATGTATGTTGTACCATAGTGATACATTAACGTTTAGATTCGTTTAAAAAATAAATTAATACTAATTTCTTTTGTTCGTTTACATTGTATGGTAATCAAGGGAGGGAGGATATTACATATGGTATCAGGGCGGGTTCAACCCAGCGAGATTGGACCGTTATGCCTTCCATTGTTTAAATAAAATGATTAGAAATGTGTCACTAATAAATTTTGAAATTTTCCATGTAGGTAATCATGGTTAAAGGACGCAGGGGAAGTAGACATCATGGTGCTGGAGGAAGAGGTTTGCCTCCTCCAATTATATCCACACTAGAGGGATCTAATCCTAAGGGAGATGAGAAGACTACTAAGAAGGAGCAAGTTGTTGTACGACATATGGTAGGTATTTTGAGATCCTTCTAGAGGATGTCAAAGGCATTGATCAGTCATCTTGATCGGGACGAGGGAAGAACGTATGTTCCCAATGAGGGTTCACAACGCACTCTAGGAGGTAGTAGTATCATACACAGAGAACTCGAGAAGGTGAAATTTCTCAAGTTCTGGGGTGCAATAGACAACTTATCCACTGAGGCATAGTTGGAGAACATGGTCATGTTCTTCACACTTTTTTATTACACCTCCAATATGAAATTTCGCATGGCGGTCTTTCAACTGAAAGGAAGTGCTTTACTTTGGTGGAAGACACTCCTACCTCAACTAAACATGGTTGTTAAAGATGTTTCATGGGAATTGTTTGAGGAACAATTCTAGGAGTTGTACTTGTCCGATGAATTTATTGAGTGCCAGCTTAATGAGTTCAACCCCTTACGACAAGGTAGTTGTATGGTACCAGAGTATGATACCAGGTTCATGGAGATACTGAGGTATACTCCACATCTAAAAATGAAGGTCAACAAGTTTTTGTTTGGCTTTAACTTCAACATCCATTAAAAGGTGAGGATATTGATGCCTCAAACGTTACATAATGTAGTTCAGAAGGCTCTCACTGCTAAGGAAGAGTTGAACACTGGGGATCAAGGAAAGACTCCTTCTAGACAGACTAGATAGATGAAATCGAGAGCGCAATAGCATTAGACACTATCCTAACAGACTTTTGGGCATCAAGATATGCTCAGAGGACCTATGTTCTTGAAATCGAGATGAAAAACTTTTCAATATAGGACTCCTTATAGAGCACCAAAGTAGCAGTAGCAACAACTTCGTCCGCAGCAGTAGTAACAGCTTAGGCATGTTCAACAAAATAAAACAGGATCACAGACTACTATGCCAACATTTTTTACTTCAAAGACCAAGAGCATTGGACTGAAGAATGGATGTTGGACATGTGGAGATCCACACTACCAGTGAGATTGACCGATTGAAAAGGCCAGAGTGGTTGGATATTTTGGACCCACTACAGTTGGATATTTAGGCAAGGCCCACAAGATACATGCAGCAATGAATAACCATCAATCCAATCACCATTCCATTGTGCTCAAGACGTCATGTACAATCGTTGATCAAACTTTTAGTATTTTGATAGATCTAGGTGCTACAAAGAGATTTATTTAAAGTGCAACACTTAAAAGAATTAAGGTAAAGGCAGTTGAGTAGGACGAGTTCAGATACATAGAAATGTTATCGGGTGCCAAACATAAAGTTGGAGGAAAGGTTATGGACTGTAGCATTAGCTTGGGTGATTTTGTAACAAAGGAAAACCTATATGTCATGATCTTAGTATCTTATGACATAGTGATTGGCATGGATTTGTTGGAATTGCATGATGTGATATTTAAATGCAAGAAAAAACAATTAAGCTTGACATATGATTTGGGATACAGTAGGGTGATTGTAGGAAGAAACCAGGGGGTTTCACTGAGATTTATTTCTTCCCTACAATTACAATTAAGTATGTGCAAGGGATGAAATTTATATGCTATCCTATCACTTAATGAAAAGGGCAAGGCAAAGGGATTAGAAAATATTCCGATAGTACCAGAGTTTGCAGACGTATTTATGGAGGAACTACGAGGTTTTCCACCAGAAAGGGAACTTGAGTTTACCATAGATTTGAAACCTAGAACATAAATGATTGTGAAAATGCCATATCAAATGTCAATGCCTGAATTGCAGGAGTTAAAAATGCAACTGAAGGAATTGTTAGACTTGGGGATTATACGTCCAAGTGTGTCACCATGGGGTGAACGATGATTTTTTTTAGAAAGAAGGATGGATCATGGAGACTTTGTATTGAATAACGTCAATTGAACAAAATGAATATAAAAAATAAGAATATGTTTCCAATAATAGACAATTTATTTGATCAGATGAAAGGAGCAATGGTGTTTTCAAATATTTACTTGAGATCGAGATATCATCAATTACGGATTAAAGAAGAATATATCCCTAAGACCACATTTAAGATGAGATTCACAGTTCACAGTTTTACCATTTTACCGCATTTAAGACAAGATATACACTATGAGTTCACAGTTTTACCATTTGGAATGATGAATTCCCCGAGCGTATTTATGAGTTTGATGAACGGGGTATTCCATGAATACTTGAACAAGTTTGTTCAAGCATTTATTGATGACATACTGATTTATTCTCGGATGAAAGAAGAGCATGGAGAACACTTGATATTGGTTCTACAATGCCTAAGAGAAAACAAGTTGTATGGGAAGATATCGAAATGTTATTTTTACTAATCAAAGATTCATTACTTGGGACATATCATATCGAGAGAAGGTATCGTTATGGATCTAGCAAAATTAGAGGCTATTATGGAATGGATAGAACTGAGAAACGTACAATAGGTACATATGTTTATGGGTTTACTAGGATATTACTGATGATTTTTTGAAGGTTTTTCGAGGATAACAAATCCAATCATGGAATTGCAGAATAAAAACAAGAAATTTGTATGGACAGAGAAATGCACAGAAGAATTTCAAAATATTAGGGATTTGTTAACAACAAGACCAATATTAAAGGTCCTCGACATGGACAAAGAATTATTGGTATGCATGAATGCATCCAAGGAAGGTCTAGGCAAATTTTTGATGCAAGACAGTCGAGTGATCGCTTACATTCCATGTAAATTGAGAAGGCATGATGAAAACTACATAACACATGACTTGGAGTTATTAGCAATTGTATATGCCTTGAGATTTTGGAGACATTATTTGATTGGACGAAAATTTGAATTAAAGACAGATCATTGTGGATTGCAACATATATTTACTGAGTGTGACTTGAACGTGCAACATAGGCATTGGTTAGAATTACTTAGCGAATATGACTTTGAGATTAATTACATTAAAGGAACAATGAATATAGTATCAGATGCGTTGATTCAGAGAACACACATATTCTCGATAATAGCTCTTAAGATGAATCTTTGAGAAAAGATTCTATCTCTACAAGTTGACAATGATTGGTACAAGGAAGTTAAGGATAGTATTGGACAAGATACCATGATGGTACCGAAGTATGAAGGTTATTCATTTGACAATGATGGATTGTTGAGGTATAATGACATAATTTATGTACTGCCTAATGACAAATTAAGAAGTTTGATCTTAAGTGAAGCTCATCGAGCAGTTTACATGGCTCATTTTGGAGTCACAAAGATGAAGGTAGACCTTCATATTTTATTCTTATGGAGGGGAATGAAAGAATACATAATGAGTTACGTGGCGAGATGTCTAGAATGTCAGCAAGTGATGGTTGAACATAGACATCCAGTAGGACTGTTACAGCCACATGCTATTCCTAAATCTAAATGGGAGGTAATTTTGATGGATTTTATTGTTGGATTGCCACTAATGGTAAGTAGACATGATTCTCTATTTGTGGTAGTTGACACTCTGATGAAGAGTGCACACTTTATTCCAGTGCGTATGACATATCAAGCACCAGACATAGATAGAGTGTTTGTTCATGAGATTGTGAAGTTACATGGAGTACCAAGAAAGATCATATTTGATAATGGATCGGTGTTTACAGGACGGTTTTGGACCAGTTTCCAAGAATCCTTGGGAACGCAAATGAACTTTAGTATAGCATATCACCCAAAGACAGAAATACAAACAAAAATAACAAACCAAATTTTGGAGGATTTGTTGCGTATGTATGTTATGGATCAACATAAACATTGGGAAGAATTATTTCCATTGGTAGATTTTTCATACAACAAAAGTTACCAAAGTATGATTAATATGGAAACGTTTGAGTTTATTTACATTCGACCATGTCAGAAACTATTGAGTTGGGATCGACTTGAGGATAGGGTCCTGGTGGAACCGAAAGTGATCCAAGAAATGGAAGAACAAATGTAATCTATAAGACAAAGGATTAAATAAGTGTAGGATCGATAGAAGAGTTATTTTGATGCACATCACATTTACCGTAGTTATGAGGTTGAAAACAAAGTTTCCTTACAAGTAAAATTGCATAAAAGTTAGATCAAGTTTGGAAAGGGTGCTAAACTCTCTCCTAGGATTGTGGAACCTTTCGAGGTTGTGGAAATTAAATGACTAGTGGCTTATCGACTAGCCTTTCTTGACTCTTTGAGGTGTATGCACGATGTATTTCATGTATCTGTTTTACGACATAATATTAGTGATTCTTCACATGTTATTGGCATGGTTCTTTGCAGGTGTTGGAAAAGGGTGCTCTCATGGTGGAGCCAATCCACATTCTTGGCCATCACACTTGATAACTTCAACGTCGAATAGTTGATCAGTTAAAGTTCCAATGGGACTATTGTAGTTTTCACTCAGCTACATGGGAGGACACATATGAGATGTGTCAACGGTTTCCTTATTTGTTTGAAAGATTAGATATGTAGATCTAGGTCAGATACATTTATTTACTTGCATTATATACCGTACAAACTTTGGGATGAAGTTTAAAACAAGAGGAGGTGTATGTAACATCCTGTATTACTAAGCACACTTATTGACTTATTCTTTGAGGACACTTGCATGCAAGTGATCCGGTTATGGTACATTATGATTTCGTTTCAATTATGATTTATATTGATGATGATGATGATGTATTCTAAATTATTATCACTTTCAAATGTATATTGTGTTAACACATATTATTGATGAGTTATCCTAAGTGTGCAGGACACATGACAAGTTATGGATGTTGAGGGAAAGAATGGACTTCCTTCGACTTCAGATTGAGTCAAGGAATGGATTTGTATATGGTTTGAGTATTCGATTTATATACATGTGATTTATATGATGAGTACAGTATGATTTATGTATATGGATTATTGACACTGTTTTCCTAGTGGATGCAAGATTGGATATGCTTGCTAATCTGACTCAAATAAGGAGTAAAGGGGTCATGCACAAAAACCTGACATTTGAGGGAGAGGTGTGGCAACATCCCTGTCACAGTCTACTAGCACTCCCGCCATGACTTGAAATGTAGGTTAATGATTACCTAGTTTGAAGGGTACACAATTTCGTAAGGGAATACTAAGACAATCGCTCATGAGGAAATCTAAGGGGTGTGCAATAAGGCGAAATCCTTAATCCTTAGACAACCCTTAATCTCTCACAAGGTTGACCAAATAGAGTGTTTACTCCAAGGGTCGGACAAGCTTCCAAAACTAGTCAAAGGCGAATGCCACCCTTGGAGCACAGAGGTGCGTCTTGAAGGGCACATCACGTAATGAAAACTTGAGTCACTAAATCTAGGTAGCTTAGAAAAACAATGAAATGTTTAGACCTTGTTAGAATAAAATAATTAATTAGTCAATAAATTATAAACTTAGAAGACTAACAAGAGTCTAACCCTAATTCTAAGATAAAGTCTAAGTCTAAGTTTAATTAAGGGACTAATTCAAAAAATTAAATAAATCAAAAGAATTGAGATAAAATCAAACTCTAGGAAAAAGGTGAATAAAAATTTAAAGGTTGGATAAAATGCATATGTGTGCATGAAATTAATAAAATGGATTTTTAAAATAGAAAGAAATAAAACATGAGAGAATAGGTGTACACATAGGATAACATATTGAATCAAATTAACACTAACTCTAACTAAAAGAAGACTCATAATCCAACTCTAACTAAGATATAGTTAGGGGACACTCATTAAATGAGAATCTGGGGAACTAAGGGACAACTAAGAGAAAAAATAGGAACACATTGGGGAATGTGAGGAAAAATAGATTTTTAAATACAATAAAAAGGGTAATTACTTGTGCAACTTGGGGAGATTGTGACAAGTGTGTGGGTGAATAATAATAATTAAATTAATTAAAAAAATTAATTATGTGTGCATGAGGACATGTGTCATTGGGTATTTTTCTATAAAACAAATGGTTTAGAAGGGAAATGGATCTCACTATTCCTAGTACTATTATGCTACCAAAATTTTGTTGGACTGTGTTTTACTTGTGAGAGTTGGTATTTCAAGCTTGGAAAAAGAGAGTAAGCTCTTCCTTGCGAGGAAATCTTGAGAGCTATTGTGTTCTAATTTTGTTTCTTGGCCCCTTTGTGGCTCGGGGGGCTAAGGGGGAAGAAGGGTATCCTTAGCATTGGATGGGAGGTATTGGTGAAGTCCTGGATTGCAAGCAAAAGCAAGGAGAATGTGGATGTGCACAGATTTCAAGTTGAAGACCAATCATATACATTGCTAATTTCTTGGTTACGCTATTTCATTTTATTCATTATTGTAAAAAAAAAATGTCTTAAATTTTGTATCAAGTTGATTATGAAGGATTATTATTGATTAAAACCAAGAAATATATAATTGTTATATAAATTTGGTTGGATGTTATGAAATAATTATAGCATAATCTTATGATTGGAATAAGTTGCAATGAATAATTGTACATTTACTTAACCTTCCTATATTATGAACCTGATTATTTTAGTTTTCATGAATGATTTCTCTTAGTGTAGGGCGATATATTGATTCGTTAAACTATCTATCCTGTTAGAAGAACTTATCATGTTCAATAAATGGCCGAAGGTTGTTCTTACCATCGTCAGGTGGACTCTATTATTTCAAGGTTTCAACATCTAATTAAAATTAAAATTAAAATTAAAAAAAAATCATTTAAAAAAAATTAAAATTAATACTGCTTTTTTTGTGTTCATTTAGATTGTATGGTAGTCGAGGGAGGGAGGATGTTACATTAATTGTGATACCGAAATATTTATCTAGGGATTTATGTTTGAAGAGATGCACCATGTGTTGAATGTTATCATTTAGTGTGCCCATAAAGAGATCTAACAAATTATTCTTAGGAATGTTCTTTACCCCGAGACCAAGCTTTTGGAATTGTTGAATGTTCTCTATAATAGGACATTTTTTCCAACGAATTTTCAAACAGCTAAAGAATGCATTTCTCTTAATATCCTCATAATGTGATATCAACTCATCCATAAAAATGGACCAAGGGATAATATAATTATTTTTTCTTTCACAAATCCATTGATACCAAACAAATTAATCTTTTTCTAAATACAATGATGCAATAGGTACCTTTTGTAAGCTTGGAACTTGGTGTATATCAAATAATTGCTCCATCTAGAATATCCATGTTATAGGACCTTTACCATCAAACTTCCAAATATCGATCTTGGAATGAACTAGCTCCTTGGTGTTGACTTGATGCCCTGGTGATTTGGATCTTGGAGTGATGAATGATTCTTAAACTCAATATTTTTTCTTTCCAATTGTGATAAAATACTCTCCATATGTGATTGAGTCTCAACACCATTGTTCTCCTTATTTTCATGATCTCCATATGTGATTGAGTCTCAACACCATTGGATCTCCATATCCCTTTTAGGGATCCTTTGTTACGAACCTAACCTGCCTAACCCCTCAGGTGGGTAGAATAATATATTTACATGTAATAAAGGTCAATATTAATAAGGCATAGAAATAAGAAGGAATAAGTCGAATGTAAGAAGATCTAATAGAAGCTTCCGCTTCTAGAAGGATATTCCTCTATATTGTTCTTTTGGATAGATAGATTTAGTATAAAAATGAATAGAGGGTATGAGAAGTTTTGTCTAAGGTATTATTGTAATAGATCTCTTCTCTGTTGGACATTGCCCCCTCAAAGAGGCAAGTGAACACTGCTCTTAGTAATCAAAGTGCTCTTTCTGGTTGTAATGTCCCCAAGGCCGAGCCNATGTTTTATAGGCTGGTGAGCCAAGTTTATATAAGCTGGTGGGCTTATGTGTTATTAGGCCAGAGAGCCTAAGTGTTAAGGTCGGGAGCCTTCTTTTGTATATGAAATCATGCAGAACATTAATAAAAATATAAGCACCACTGCATGCAGACCAACCACGATGAATGAGTGATGGGGGGCTAAGCTTCCATAGAGTGGGTAAGGGATTGGGGGGCTGAAAGGTTGGAAAGAGATGCTAAGTATTGAGCCTAGGGGCTTAAGTCCTTGGGAATAATATTTTAATATTATTCCAAAAGCCATGTAAATGTGATGTTTTATCCTAAGTTCTTTGGAAGGATGAGTGACTTCCAAATGGGAAGGAACATGCTTCATGGGTGACAAGTGTCAATCCAAGCGTATGCAGTTAAAACTGTTTAGTTGAGTTGTGATGGGGGTTCCTCCTCCCATTCTCCATCCTCCATTTGAACTTGCGGGTGTCCAGGATTGACCTCAGTTTTTTTGTTTGTTCTAGGGAGTCCTTACCTGGACCATTAAGTCTCTGCGTGGGATCTCAGTACACCCTCACACATTCCTGAAACCTGAGCCATGAGTCTGTCCTATATTGTTAGTTGGGGAAAACTGAATGTCCTGTAATTGTTGAGCCTTGTTATGCTGTAGCATCTGTCTGTCACCAGTTTTGGGAATCCCTTCTCTGTGTTTCCAGTGGATTGTTGTGGTCACGCAGTGCTTGAGTTCATGTGGCTTGCATACCATTGTATGTTCGTGTGGAGCCTCGTGGATGCCCATTTTTTGTTATGGTCATGATCCTGGTGTCAACTGAGTGCTTGATGTTGTTGCGGTTTCCCTCACCTGGTTGGAATTGAGTTGAAGGGTGTGCTAAAGAAGCAGTTTGTCAGTCTCGTGGTAGAATAAGTAGGGTTTCAGGCCTATGATAAACTCCCTCTAGGTGAGAGAGTCTGTTGGGAAGTGGCCTTCTCCCAGAGTGATTCTAGCACCAGCTACGGAGCTCTAAGACTTCTTGATCTGGCCTGTTGCCGAGACCCAGAGAGGGAGGTGAAGCACTGATGGAATCTGCTTGTGAAGATGTATACTCTCAGGTAGAACAGGCATGTGGGGAATGAGAGTCCGTGAGTAGTGGGCGTAAGAAGGAATCCTAGGAAGAATCCTTCCAATTATTCTGTGTAGTTTTCCCTGTAACCTCAGCCTAGACTAGGATTCCTTAGCTTGGGTAGAGTTTACTCCCAGCTCGGGGGTGACCCACTGCTGAGAGTGATGATCAATGTGGTCTAAGGCTGGGAGGTTTGTGGAAGGCTTGTACGTGGTTGGTGGAATTACCACGGTTTCAAAGATAAGTATCAGCTTATGCTTAATATTATGTTTTGCATTCCTGTGATGCTTATATGTATCATGTATTCTGTTGTGCATATGGATTATTGTTATTGACAGGGATTATTTATGTTAGCAGTAATCTTGTGCTTACTATGATTTAAATGTGTTTAATATGAAATAAATGCATGTTATCAATTAAGTATGAGAATGATGTTGTTCCGCACAGTAGCATCTCCCCGGCCAAGTGGGATTCAGACCAGGGGAGATGTTACACTAGTGTTATTCTAGTATTATTTTTGTATTATTGTGGTATTGTTCTGGTTATATCATTGTTTATCTGCCATTTATAGCTAATCATTTCTTCTCTACATACTATTTTATATATGGAATATTACAAGTGGTATCAAAGCAACTTCCTCGACAGAAAATTGTGCTTTTAAATTTTTCCAGGGTAGAGACATATTCTAGCATCTTTAATCTACACAAATATATCATTATGTGCATAAACCCATGGTCGAGGATTCATACACACAGGAAATACAAGTGGTACTTAAGCGCACATATGTTGGCCACCCTTGTAACTCATGTTGGTACCCCTTCGAGTGGTAGTGCATCAAACAACACATGTATATGGATCATCCTATATCTCTTGAATCCCTCCATAGATAAACCAATCAGTCGTCTGACTGCTATAGTTCCACCAAAAACAACACTCGGGAAGATACTCTCTAGTACCTGGGTAGTCGAGTAGTATGGATAAGGGTACAGTCTAGCCTCCTTAGTTGGTGCTCTGAGATATTGGGTCGAGTACTACTGTTGGAACCCACACATATATCAGAGAGATATAGTACAAGGAAAACCTTTGTCTGTATAACCCTTGAATACCCTAACCTTTTGGAAGGAAACATAAATATATCCAACCAGATCTATTGTCGTGCTACACTGTCTTTTTCATTCTGGTTGCGAAATTACTACACATTTCTTCTTGTTAAGCATTTGGGTATTTCGTCACTGTAGTATTATTCACACTTATTTTGTAGTATTTGGGTTGGTACACTTATTTGAGACCTATTCCATTGGATTTCTCTTTTCTCCCTGATCACAGTCATACCCTTCATTTTTAATCCCTTTTGTTTTAGTGGACCCGACCCCTTCCCAGTNACTCCATCTAACATCTCAGATGGATTCTACCGAGTCTCACATTGACAAATTAAAACACAATTTTAACAACATGGAAGCCAATCTCAAAAACCAATTGACCTCCCTCTAGTCTGTTGTTAAATAATTGTTGAATTTCCCTACGGGTCCTTCCTCATCAAACCAACTTGATGTTGTTGATTCCTCTTAGTCTTTGCATTTTCATTAGACCAACCTCGTCTTCCCCATGTAAAGGTAAATAAATTTGATGGCTTTAATCCTACAGGTTGAGTCACTCGAATGGAGCATTATTTTTCTTTGCATGGTATTACTAACAAGTTGGAAAAACTTCGACATGTTTTCCTCTATCTAGACCTTGAACGCTGGCAATGGTGGCAATGGAGAAAAAATTCACGTCAGGGGTATATTGCTTGGACCCAGTTTGTTGTTGAGCTCTATGCCCACTTTGATGTCGATACCCACTATCTCAGTCGTTTGACCAAGTTGAAATAGCCAGGAAGAATAGAATTCGTCATCACTGATTTTGAGAATTTGGCCTTTCGAGCAGAGGGAATGTCATATGCATTCTTCTGTGAATACTTTATTAGTGGTCTCAATGATGATGTCTAATCCCAGGTTCTCATGGCCTGCCCTCCAACATGGATGGAATCTACTCAACATGCTGAAGAAGCCCAACAAATTGTTTCTTCCTAGAACAAAAAACCCACTTTTGTTCCTCACCCTCAACCCACTAATACTAACCCCCTGTCACTCCCCTCAAGGTCCAAAAACTAACTAGGGATAAAAGGGTTGAACGCCAACTGAAGGTCTTTGTTATAATTGTGATGAAAAATATTTTTCGGGGCACAAGTGTAAGGAACAAAAACTATTTATTGCCATTTTCGAAAATGTTCCTGATGAGGATGTGACAATTCCCCTTGTCGAAGAACCCTCCCTTCTCGATGCCACCTCGGATCCTATTGACCCACCTGAAGTTTACCCACTTATTTACTTGCATGCCCTCACTGGCTTCTCGGCCCCATAAACACTCAAGCTCATTGGCTACATTAAGCACAAGAAGGTCATCTTCCTTGTTGACAGTGGTAGCACCCACAATTTTATTCATTGTTGCATTTCCCAGTAAACCAATCGCTATATTTGTGTTGTCAATAATTTTCAAATAATGATAGCCAATAGTGGGTCCATGAAATGTGGTGGGCTTTGTGAAAATTTTTGTCTTCAAATTGGACATTACCAACTAAAATCTCATATGTTTTCCATTGACATGGGAGGTTGTGACATTATGCTATGTGTTGAATGGTTATGCACTTTGGGTCCCATTCTTATGGATTTTAAGGAATTAACCATGCAATTCCAATAGGAAGGACAAAGGTATCAATTCCAAGGTCTCACAAATCATTCTCCCGAGATCATTAGTTCCCATCGTATGGAAAATATCCTCAAGAAAGGCCACTCCGATATCATTGATCAACTCTTTTCTATTCAAGCCATTGAGACACCCTATGTGCATCCTCACCTCCAAGCTATCATTTCCAAACATCAAGTTGTTGTTTCCACCCCTCAAGGACTTCCTCCTTCTCATGGTGTTCATGATCATTCCATTCCCCTTGTTCCTGGCAGTCTTCCTCCC
Source organism: Picea mariana (assembly GCA_032191745.1). Lineage (NCBI taxonomy): Eukaryota > Viridiplantae > Streptophyta > Pinopsida > Pinales > Pinaceae > Picea > Picea mariana. The sequence goes on from JASDQU010738782.1 coordinate 91,491, forward strand.
AATGTTCTCCCTTATCATCACCCCTTTGCCCAAAATAATGAAATTGAGAAAATAGTGCAAGAATTGCTCCAAGCGGGTGTTATCCACCCCAGTACCATCCCTTATTCTTCTCCTATGGTCATGGTACTTAAGAAAGAAGGTACCTAGCGCATGTGTCCCAACTTTTGTGCCCTCAATAAGATCACCATCAAGGAAAAGTTCCCCATTCCTATCATTGATGATCTCTTGGATGAGATGAGTGGTGCGAAGTACTTCACTAAACTTGATCTGTCTTCTGGCTACCACCAGATACATATGCAAGAAGCTGGAATACCCAAGATTGCCTTTTGAAATCATGAGGGTCACTATGAGTTTTTGGTCATGCCCTTTGTCCTGTGTAATGCCCCCTCCACCTTCTAAAGCCTCATGAATAATTTCTTCAATCCTTTCTCCATCATTTTTTCTTAGTTTTATTTGATGATATTCTTATCTATAGTAAAACTTGGAAATCTCTTCTTTCCCATGTGGATCAAATTCTCCATCCAATCTTGTAGCACCAAATTTTTCTCAAATGCTCTAAATGTACCTTTGGAGCCTCAAAAGTAGATTACTTGGGTCATATTGTTGGAAAGGTCGGTGTCCAGGTGGATCCTAAAAATATTGAATAAATGCAGGATTGTCCTCGCCCCAAGACTATCAAAATATTGCATGATTTTTTGGGTTTAACCGGATATTATTGCAAGTTTTTTCAAAATTATGGGAAGATTGCATCCCCTCTCACTGCTCTCCATGAAAAGAATTCTTTCACTGGGACTCTAGTAGTAGATCAGGATTTTCAAGCTTTGAAGGAAGATATGTACACTACTCCTATCTTGGCCCTTCCTAATTTCAAAAAAACCTTTGTCCATGAATGTGATGCCTCATACATAGGAATTGGAGTTGTCCTTATGCAAGAAGGCATACCTTTTCCCTTTACTAGCAAACAATTTTCTGTATTCCATTTGGGCCAATCAATCTATGACAAGGAAATGTTGCCTATTATGCATGCATTGGATCTTTGGCACCCTTATCTCCTGGGGCAACGCTTCCAAATTAAGACAGATTGCCAAACCCTCAAGTATTTTCTGGAGCAACATCCTTCCTCCCCAGAGCAACAAAAATGGGTAACTAAGATCTTTGGTTATGATTATGAGATAATTTACAAGAAAGGAAAAGAAAATGTGGTTGTTGACGCTCTTTCTCAAAAATATGAAGATGAAAGGTACCTTTTTTCCCTCTCCTTCATTGTACTAGATTGGCTCCAATATGTGTGCCAAGAATGGCTAAATGATCTTAAAATATCGCAAATGATCCAACAATTGAAAGCCAACTCTCTAGTTTCCCTAGGGTACTCTTGGCACAATGATGAACTTCACTACAAAGGTCATTTGTATTTAAGTAAACAATCACAAATTAAACCCACGATACTTTTTGAGATTCATTCTACTCCCACAGTTGGGCATTCAGGGTTTACCAAAATCTATGACCAGGTCAAACATTATTTTTTTCTGGGATGGTATGAAAAAGGAAGTTCACACTTTTGTAGAAGAATGTGATGTTTGTCAACGCAAAAAAGGAGAAACCATCAAACCTCCTGGCACACTCCAACCACTTTCAATTCAACCCTTTTTTTGGAGCGACATCTCTATGGATTTTATTGTGGGATTACCTAAATCAAGAAATAAGTCCGTCACCATGGTGGTCGTGGATATTCTTTCCAAGTATGCTCATTTTTGTGCTCTTCAACACCCATTTACCGCATCAACCATGGCTCAAATTTTCATGGATCATATCTTGAAGCTTCATGGCATTCCTCATTCCATTGTTTATGATTGAGATCCAACTTTCACCGGCATTTTTTGTCAAGAACTATTCAGACTCTAGGGCACCCATTTACATCTCAACACTGCTTATCATCCCCAGAGTGATGGTCCAACTAAATTCATCCATAAGTGTTTGGAGACTTATTTGAGGTGTTTTACCTCTAAAAGGAAAAAACAATGGGCTCAATGGTTACCATTAGTTGAATGGTGGTACAACACTTTTTATCATACAGCTACTTGCATGACTCCTTTTGAAGTAGTATATGGCCAAAATCCATCTTCATTTCTCTCCTCCATACCAGGTGTATCGAAGGTCCATGCGATTGACCAAAAACTTACAGTTCACGAGGCTAGTCTTCGTACCCTCAAAGAGAATTTGGTCATGGCTTAGAATCGCATGAAGCAACAAGTCATTCAAGGTCACTCAGAACGACAATTTGTTGAAGGAGACCAAGTATTTATTTGGCTGCAACCTTATAAGAAAACTTCACTCAAGGCCGAACATTGTTAGAACTGGCACCCAAATTTTATGGTCCTTATAGAGTTCTCAAGCACGTTGGGTAGGTGGCTTATCAGTTAGGTTTACCCAATCATTCTAAGCTACATCGTGTTTTTCATGTCTCTTTCTTAAATAAGGTGATTGGAACTAAGTGCTAAACTCAAACCAACCTTCCCGAGTTGGATGAAGAAGGATCCATCTGGTTGCAGCCACAAGCAGTTTTGGAACAACGAGAGCGTCGTCTTCGTCATCATACGATTAAGGAAGTTTTAGTTCAGTGGAAAGATACAACTCCACCAAATGACACCTGGGATCTGGCTAACATTTTGCAGCAATTTCCTCATCTCAAGCCTTGAGGACAAGGTTGATTCTAAGGGGGAGGGCATGTTAGGGACCTAACCTACCTAACCCCTCAAGTGGGTAGAAGAATATATTTCCATGTAATAAAGGTCAATATTAATAAGGCCTAGAAATAAGGAGGAATAAGTCAAATGTAAGAAGACCTAATAGAAGCTTCCCCTTCTAGAAGGATCTTCCTCTAGATTTTTCTTTTGGATAGATAGATTTAGTATAAATATGAATAGAGGGTATGAGAAGTTTTTTCTTGGATATTATTGTAATAGAGGTCTGCTCTACTGGAGTTTTCCCTCTCGAAGAGGCAAGTGAACATTGCTCTCAGTAATCAACGTGCTCTTTCTGGTGTTATTCTGGTATTATTTTGGTATTATTGTGGTGTTGTTCTATTTATATCATTATTTAGCTGCCATTTCTGGCTAATTATTTATGTTTTGCATACTATTTTATATTTGGAATATTACATCCTCTGTAAGAGAATGGCTTCTATGGATTTTAGTAATTCTTCCTTGTTTTCATCTGTCATCTTTTTCATTTGATATTCCATTTCCTTTTTAAGGAAATCCTAAGAACTTAATAAATCTAGTAGTTTCAACATACTACCACTCATTTCATCAAATTGGTTCTTTAATTGGGATAGCCTTTTTTTGAAATCTTCATTTTCTTTCAGCATCCCATGTGATCTTTATAAAGGTTTTCTAGGAGTATTGTTTCTTGAAGGACCCCTTGACATTGGATAAAATAATAATACTTTTCTTTTTCCTCTTTATTTAAATACATCAGAACAAATCTCTAAAAAAATTAAAAGAGCAGCTTTCTAGCCATGGAAAAACTCTTAAAATCACTAGAAAATAACTTGTGGAAAAACCCTAACTTCCACAAGAAATATATCATAAAATACAATAAGTAAAAATATGAAAACAATTTCACATGTCCTTAATTGTGTCAACTCAAGATTCTAAAAATTTTAGAGTCTAAAACGTAACTGAAAAAATATACAATGAAACATCCTAGATGACCCTTTTAAAATTGATTTCAGGACTAGTCACAAACCTTGTCTTCCATGAACTATATATACGAAAGTATAGATAAATATAACTTGCAATTTTGAACACCTATAATATGACATTTCTCTTCAATCTCCACAAAATTTCATTGTATGAAACCTCCCAAAAAATGTTATAGAGAAAATCCCAAGATGACTCATTTAAAATTGAATTTCGGATGAGTCAAAAAACTTATCTTCCATAGGCTATGTTCCCGAAATCATAATGAGATAGAACTTGAAATGTTTACCAGAGGTGCTTTGATGTATCTCCTAAATAACCTTCAAATTTAATTGTCTGAAGCATCCCCCAAAAAATTTATAGCGACGATGCCAAGATGACTCACTTGAATCAGAAAAACCCTAGGATCAATACTCTGATACCAAATCTTATGAACCAATGCCTTGAGAATGATAAAAAAAATCAATGAGTATTAGTCCACTTAAAGGGGCAAACCTCCTTTTACAATATATTGAATGTACAAGATGAGATATGTTGATCCTAAGACAAGCTCTCCTTGGTATATATATATGATACAAAGGGTACAATTATAATGAAAGGGTACAATGAAGTGTTCTATCATACATAAAAATATAACACTATAAATGTAATAATTCAATATCTAGGGATTAATATGAGGTTTTATACTTAACATGGTGATTTGTCTAGGTCTTAACACTAGGTTAGAGACCAACTTCTTGCATCTTTAGAAGAAAATATCATGAGAACCAAGAAAAATTTGTATCATTTATATATAATAATCATGACTGAGTAATCAACAACTTGCAAATTAATGATATGATGCTTTAGTAATTTTCTATATGAATTTGGAATTGACAACTTTACCTTTTTTGCATTTTATCTAGACTTGTTTTTTTAAACACATTTTATTTCACTGACATGGAATGACACATGGTTGTTAATGTGGTAGTGGGGTCCTATGTGTCAACACCTACATTCACCATGTCATCTTCGCGGTCATCTCCCTTGCCTCACTTTCCATGTTAGATATTTGTGTCCATATTTACCTTTTTCCCACTTTACTTTATAAAATTTATTATTATTATTAATTTATAATGGGAATCTACCCTTTATCCTCTTCCTGGAACGATTTCATTAATTGATATTATAGGGGTTATTTCTTATGCCCTAAAGTCCTCCACTTGGCATATTTTTATTGACTGATGTGATGGGAGGCAGTCCCATTGATCCAGATTTAGCAGCGGAATGAATTGATTAACAGACTGAATACAATAAACACAGAGATATGAAGAATAACACAAATATATAGTGAACAATATCTTATATTGAATAATGAAATAGGATGAAATTGTAAAACTGCAGAACTGAAACACTTGCTCGAATGGTGGTAGTTATCTATGAGAAGAGATGTGGTTGTTACGCACATCCATCTGAGAAAAATCGATTACAATGAGGTTCCAAAGGAATTTTTGATATTACTCATGAATGCCAAAACCCTAGACATCCAAAAACCTAGCCCTATAACGTGAAAGGCCAAAATTCATGTGGGCCCCTATGGGTAATTTGGTGTAATTTGGTACCTCAACTTCCTAGGGTCATAGCTTTTTCATACGACCTCCATTTTAGGAGCGGGATAGCCCATTGGAAAGGTCTTTCAGAGAAAACCACATTCCACTGTCAAAATTTGACTCCATCTACAGTTTCACTGTCGTGAGCCAAAAAAAAAACGTTTAGGGCCCCAAACTAGCCTTGGAAGTACAACAAGATGTGTTGACATGAAAACATACAAAATAAGCTAGTTGGATTAGGCCAGAGGCCACCAGTATCCACCTGGAGGATGTGTGGGGATTCAAACAACCCCAAAAGTGTAGAAACCACAATTACAAAGAAGTACAGAAGAATGTGATGAATAAAAAAAAACAAGAGGAGCCAGTTGGAATAGGTCGGTGGCCACCAATATCCACCTAGATCAATCCTCCCCACTTAGGAAGCAATGGTCTCCATTGCATTGAGTTCCACCATCATGTGAGGAAAATTCTACTAGATTTGACCCCGAGTGAGCCACTTTCCTTGGTGTAGGAGTTGCCCTGCATTGACAACCCGATAAAGTTGGATCCTCTATTGGAGAGTTCCCTTGACCCGTGTGTCCACTATCTGACCAGTGGATGCTTGTTCCATGTAGTCAGGGTTGAGCTCTATTGGTGTCAATTTTCCTACGATCTCTGAGGTATCCAATAAGGGTGGAAAATATGGTCGAAGGAGTTCCACATTGAACACTGGATGCAGGCCCAGGAAGAGTGGAGTGTTGAGCTCAAAATAATTACTACCCACAGCCTTTGTGATAGTGTAAGGCCCATGGCGAAGTGGGAGAATATAGCGATTGGGGCCCATGAGACACTACTTTTTAAAATGTAACCAAACTTTGTCTCCAACATGAAACTGGTGTGGTGCCCTGTGTTGATCATGGCACTTCTTGTACTTAGCATTAGATTTATGCAAAATATCCTGGACCTATTGGCGGATGTGTTGAATCCGCTCAATGAATCTGGTGGCTTTGTCGATTGCAGACTTATCATGGGAAGAGTCTCTCTATGCGGTGGCAAGAGGAAGTGCAACATCAATGGGTCCCAAGGGTTGGTATTGTAACTTAGGTCTGCACCCTTGCCTCTCCTCTCTCATTTCCCTATGTCTTCATCAAATTTTTCCTCTTCTACTTGATAAAGTTGGTTTCCCATATGTTCAATAACTTGGTTTTCCTTCTTGGCTTGCTTGATTGATTCTTTGCGCAGAGTTTTTTCTTCTTTTCTTGAAGGATAAACACATCTCATGATTTGGTTTGAATTACTTGTCATCTTGTTTTCCTTTAATTGATGTTACATCAAGTCAGTCAATTATGTTGTATGCACGGGAAAAAACCATGAGAAAAATGCATCATTCAGAGCATCCCATTTTGGGCTTGAAATACAAGCAAATAGACAGGTTCAATTTTTAGCGGTGAATATCCCATGTAAATTTCAGATCGACAATTTTCGTGCATTCAGAGCGTCAAAGTCGCGCAAGGATTAACGACCAGATAGAAGTCCCAAAGTGATGAGAGACTTCCACGTTAACCGAGTTCATACTACTCCAGGAGATTTCCATGTGTTACATCCCGAAGTCCCAAAGAATTGAAGTCCTGAAGTGATGAGAGACTTCCACGTCAACTGGGCTCGTACGACTTCGAGAGTTTTCCATGATTTACATTCCGAGCTCCCAATGCCCAAAGTCTCGAAGTGAAGAGAGACTGCCACATCAACCGGTTCCATACTATTCCAGGATATTTACATGCGTTACATCCCGAAGTCTCAAAAAGCTGAAGTATTGAAGTGATGAGAGACTGCCACGTCAATTGGGCTTGTACTATTTCAGGAGTTTTACAAAATTTTCATCTAAAATCTCTCAAACTTTGAATTGTCAAAGTGACGAGAGATTGTCACGTCACTTCGGGAAAAGTTCACTTCAAGAGATATTCATGCTCCGTGTTCAAAATCTCTCGAGCTCTAAGAAATTGGCACCATCGCTAAATCAGATAGGGGAGTTCTAATATGGCAGACAAATAGAACTTTACCAGGGACGCTAAAGTAGCAGGGTCACAACGATCACAGATTGCAACAAGATCGATGACCACACTTCATTGTGGGGATGGAAAATGCCCAAGCATTAACATCCTTGACAGGTCCTCTAATCGAAACTATGGTATTGTTGGAGAAATACGTGGCAACTATTGGTGGATTGCGGGGGTCGAAGCAGTCTGGACCTAAACTGCGTTCGACAACTTTCGCAATCACATTCTTAT
>JASDQU010738782.1:107809-149863 GCA_032191745.1 Picea mariana
CATCATATAGATTTGAGACCTAAAACATTATAATTTTAATCATTCAAATTTCCATGATAATTTAATTGCACTCATCGTATCCTTCGCCATCTCAGTGATATCTCTCTTAATGTGTCAATGTTACCTCTTTGAATTGAAACGTGTAGACCCCAACGGTGGAAGTATTATTAATTATTCATAACTTTTAAACACTAAAGTATTTTAAAGTTTGAACTCAAGAGATTTTTGTATTCTAAGAAGTGTTGTTGATTGGCGTGTCGTCAGTACCTGTACCAACCTTTAAATTGAAACCAACCTTTCACAGGAAGGATATGAATCCAATTTGATTGGATCCTTACTTGTTACTGATGTTTGGATGTTGGTTACCTGTCCTAAAATGATGGTGATTATAGCGTTACACTCCAAGTAACTAATCACACCTAGATTTAAGTTGCATAAGGGAATGTTATATTAATAAATTTTGGCATTCAATAAGAATAACGATTTTTTAATCCTGGCCTAGATATCTTGTATCTTTAATTGTTTTCTTATGTAAGTTGTACCATATTGATACAATAATGTTTAGATTCGTTTAAAAAAAAAATAATACTAATTCATTTTGTTCGTTTATATTGTATGGTAGTCGAGGGAGGGAGGATATTACATATGGTATCAGAGCGGGTTCAACCCTGTGACATTGGACCATTATGCCTTCCATTGTTTAAATAAAATGATTAGAAATGTATCACTAATAAATTTTGATATTTTCCATGCAGGTAATCATGGTTAAAGGATGCAAGGGAAGTAGACGTCGTGGAGCGGGAGGAAGAGGTGTGCCTTCTCCAATTATATAGACGTCATGGAGCGGGAGGAAGAGGTGTGCCTCCTCCAATTATATCCACACCAAAGGGATCTAATCCTAAGTGAGATGGGAAGACTACTAAGAAGGATAAAGTTTTTGTAGAACATATGGTAGGTATTTTGAGATCCTTCCAGAGGATGTCAAAGGCATTGATCAGTCATCTTGATCGGGACGAGGGAAGAACATATGTTCCCAATGAGGGTTCACAGTGCACTCTAGGTGGTAGTAGTATCATACATAGAGAACTTGAGAAGGTGAAATTTCTCGAGTTCTAGGGTGCCATAGACAAATTATCCACTGAGGCATGGTTGGAGAACATGGTCATGTTCTTCACACTTTTTTATTACACCTCCAATATGAAATTTCACATGGAGGTCTTTCAACTGAAAGGAAGTGCTATTCTTTGGTGGAAGACACTCCTACCTCAACTAAACATGGTCATTAAAGATGTGTAATGGGAATTGTTCGAGGAACAATTCTAGGAGATGTACTTGTTCGATGAATTTATTGAGTGCCAGCTTAATGAGTTGAACCCCTTACCAAAGGGTAGTTGTATGGTACCAGAGTATGATGCTAGGTTCATGGAGATACTAAGGTATGCACCACATCTGGAAACGAAGGTCAACAAGTTTGTGTTTGGCCTTAACTTCAACATCCTTGAAAAGGTGAGGATATTGATGCCTCAAATGTTACATAATGTAGTTCAAAATGCTCTCACTACTAAGGAAGATTTGAACACTAGGGATCAGGGCAAGACTTCTTCTAGACAGACTAGACGGATGAAATCGGGAGCGCAATAGCATCAGACACTATCCTAATAGACTTTTGGGCATCGAGATATGCCTAAAGGACCTATGTTCTTGAAATCGAGACGAAAAACTCTTCAATATAGGACTCCTTATAGAGCACGAAAATAGCAGCAGCAACAGCTTCATCCACAGCAGTAGCAGCAGTTTAGGCATGTTCAACAAAATAGAACAGGATCACAGACTACTATGCCAGCATATTCTACTTCAGGGACCAAGAGCATTGGACTAAAGAATGGATGTTGGACATGTGGAGATCCACATTACCAGTGAGATTGACTGATTGAGAAGGCCAGAGTGGTTGGATATTTTTGACCCACTACAGTTGGAGATTTAGGCAAGGCCCACAGGATACATGCAATGATGAACAACCATCAAAACAATCACCATTCCACTGTGCTCGATACGTCATGTACGATTGTCGATCAACCTTTTAGTATTTTGATAGATCTAGGTGCTACAAAGAGCTTTATTTAAAGTGCAATACTTAAGAGAATTAAGGTAAAGGAAGTTGAGCAAGACGAGTTCAAATACGTAGAAATGTTATTGGGTGCCAAACAGAAAGTTGGAGGAAAGGTTATGGACTGTAGCATTAGCTTGGGTGATTTTGTAACAAAGGAAAACCTATATGTCATGATCTTAGGATCTTATGAAATAGTGATTCACATGGATTGGTTGGAATCGCATGATGAGATACTTAACTGCAAGACAAAACAATTAAGCTTGACAGATGATTTGGGATAGAGTAGGGTGATTGTAGGAAGAAACCACGGGGTTTCACTGAGATTTATTTCTTCCCTACAATTACATAAAAGTGTGTGCAAGGGATGAAATTTATATGCCATCCTGTCACTTAATGAAAAGGGTGAGGCAGAGGGATTAGAAAACATTCCGATAGTACCAGAGTTTGCAGATGTATTTATGGAGGAACTACCAGGTTTTCCACTCGAAAGGGAACTTGAGTTTACCATAGATTTGAAACCTAGAACATAAATGATTGTGAAAATGCCATATCGAATGTCAATGCCTGAATTGAAGGAGTTAAAAATGCAACTAAAGGAATTGTTAGACTTGGGGCTTATACGTCCAAGTGTGTCACCATGGGGTGCACAATGATTTTTTTTAGAAAGAAGGATGGATCATGGAGACTTTGTATTGACTAACGTCAATTGAATAAAATGAATATCAAGAATAAGAATATGTTTCCAATAATAGACGATTTATTTGATCAGATGAAAGGAGCAATGGTGTTTTCAAATACTTACTTGAGATCGGGATAACATCAATTATGGATTAAAGAAGAATATATACCTAAGACCGCATTTAAGACGAGATTCATAGTTCATAGTTTTACCATTTTACTGCATTTAAGACAAGATATACACTATGAGTTCACAGTTTTACCATTTGGATTGATGAATTCCCTGAGCGTATTTATGAATTTGATGAACAGGGTATTCCATGAATACTTGAACAAGTTTGTTCAAGGATTTATTGATGACATACTGATTTATTCTCGGATTAAAGAAGAGCATGGCGAACACCTGATATTTTTTCTACAATGCCTAAGAGAAAACAAATTGTATGGGAAGATATCAAAATGTTATTTTTACTAATCAAAGATTCATTACATGGGACATATCATATCAAGAGAAGGTATCATTGTGGATCTAGCAAAATTAGTGGCTATTATGGAATGGCCAGAACCGACAAACGTATAATAGGTACGTAGCTTTATGGGTTTACTAGGATATTACTGATGATTTTTTGAAGGTTTTTCGAAGATAGAAAATCCAATCATGGAATTACAGAATAAAAACAAGAAATTTGTATGGACAGAGAAATGCACGGAAGAATTTCAAAATCTTAGGGATTTGTTAATGACAAGACCGATATTAAAGGTCCTCGACATGGACAAAGAATTATTGGTATGCATTGACGCATCCAAGGAAGGTCTAGGCAAAGTTTTGGTGCAAGACAGTCGAGTGATCGCTTACATTCCACGTAAATTGAGAAGGCATGAGTAATACTATGTAACACATGACTTGGAGTTATTAGCAATTGTATATGCCTTGAGATTTTGGAGACATTATTTGATTGGACGAAAATTTGAATTAAATACAGATCATTGTGGATTGCAACATATATTTACTAAGTGTGACTTGAACGTGCGACATAGGCATTGGTTATAATTACTTAGCGAATACGACTTTGATATTAATTACATTAAAGGAACGATGAATAGAGCAGCAGATGCATTGATTCAAAGACCACACATATTCTTGGTAATATCTCTTAAGATGAATCTTCAAGAAAAGATTCTAGCTCTACAAGTTGACAATGATTGGTATAAGGAAGTTAAGGATAGTATTGGACAAGATACCATGATGGTACCGAAGTATGAAGGTTATTCATTTGACAGTGACGAATTGTTGAGGTACAATGACATAATTATGTACTGCCTAATGACAAATTAAGAAGTTTGATCTTAAGTGAAGCTCATCGAGCATTTTACATGGCTCATTTGGGAGTCACGAAGATGAAGGTAGACCTTAATATTTTATTCTTATGGAAGGGAATGAAAGCATACATAGTGAGTTACATGGAAATATGTCTAGAATGTCAACAAGTGAAGGTTGAACATAGATATCCAGCAGGACTGTTATAGCCACACGCTATTCCTAAATCTAAATGGGAGGTAATTTCGATGGATTTTATTGTTAAATTGCCACTGATGGTAAGTAGACATGATTCTATGTTTGAGGTAGTTGACACTTTGATGAAGAGTGCAAACTTTATTCCAGTGCGTACGACATATCAGGTGCCAAACATAGATAGAGTTTTTGTTCGCGAGATTGTGAGGTTACATGGAGTACCAAGAAAGATCATATTTGATAATGGATCAGTGTTTACATGACAGTTTTGGACTAGTTTCCAAGAATCCTTGGGAACGCAAATGAATTTTAGTATATCATATCACCTAGAGACGGAAAGACAAACAAAAATAACAAACCAAATTTTGGAGGATTTGTTGCATATGTATGTAATGGATCAACATAAACATTGCAAGGAATTATTTCCATTGGTATATTTTTCACACAACAAAAGTTACCAGACTACGATTAATATGGAAAATTTTGAGTTTATTTACGTTCGACCATGTCAGACACTGTTGAGTTGGGATCGACTTGAGGATAGGGTCCTGGTGGAACCGAAAGTGATCCAAGAAATGGACGAACAAATGTAATCAATAAGACAAAGGATTAAATAAGTGCAGGATCGATAGAAGAGTTATTTTGATGCATATCGCATTTACCGTAGTTATGAGGTTGACAACAGAGTTTCCTTACAAGTAAAACTGCATAAAAGTTCTATCAATTTTGGAAAGGGTGCTAAACTCTCTCCTAGGATTGTAGGACCTTTCGAGGTTGTGGAAAATAAATGACCAATGGCTTATCGACTAGCCTTGCTTGATTCTTTGAGGTGTATGCACGATGTATTTCATGTATCTGTTTTACAACATAATATTAGTGATTCGTCACATGTTATTGACATGGTTCTTTCCAGGTGTTGGACAAGGGTGCTCTCATGGTGGAGCCAATCCGCATTCTTAGCCATCGCACTCGATAACTACAACGTCGAATAGTCGATCAGTTAAAGTTCCAATGGGACTATTATAGTTTTCACTCAGTTACATGGGAGGACGTATATGAGATGTGTCAACGGTTTCCTTATTTGTTTGATAGATTAGATATGTAGATCTAGGTCAGATACATTTATTTACTTGCATTATATACTATACAAACTTTGGGATGAAGTTTCAAACAAGAGGAGGTGTATGAAACATCCTGTATTACTAAGCACACTTATTGACTTATTCTTTGAGGACACTTGCATGCAAGTGATCCGATTATGGTACATTATGATTTCATTTTGATTATGATTTATATTGATGATGGTGATGATGTATTCTGAATTATTATTACTTTCAGATGTATATTGTGTTAACAGATATTATTGACGAGTTATCCTAAGTGTGCAGGACAGATGACAGGTTATGGATGTTAAGGGCAAGAATGGACTTTCTTGGACATCAGATTGAGTCAGGGAATGGATTTGTATATGTTTTGAGTATTTGATTTATATACATGTGATTTATATGATGAGTACAATATGATTTATGTATATGGATTATTGACATTGTTTTTCCCAGTGGATGCAAGCTTGGATATGCTTGCTAATCTGACTCAAAAAAGGAGTAAAGGGGGCATGCACAGATACATGACATTTGAGGGAGAGGTGTGGCAATGTCCTTGTCACAGTCTACTAGCACTCTCGCTGTGACTTGAAATGTAGGTTAATAATTACCTAGTTCGAAGGGTACACAATTTTGTAAGGGAATACTAAGACAATTGCTCATGAGGAAATCTAAGGGGCATGCAATAAGGCGTAATCCTTAATCCTTAGACAACCCTTATCTCTCACAAGGTTGACCAAATAGAGTGTTTACTCCAAGGGTGAGACAATCTTCCAAAACCAGCCAAAGGCGAGTGGCACCCTTGGAGCACAGAGGTGCGTCTTGAAGGGCACATCACGTAATGAAAACTTGAGTCACTAAATCGATGTAGCCTAGAAAAATAATGAAATGTTTAGACCTTGTTAGAATAAAATAATTAATTAGTCAACAAATTATAAACTTAGAAGCCTAACAAGAGTCTAAGCCTAATTCTAAGATAAAGTCTAAGTCTAAGTTCAATCAAGGGACTAATTCAAAATATTAAATAAATCAAAAGAATTGAGATAAAATCAAACTCTAGGAAAAAGGTGAATAAAAATTTAAAGGTTGGATAAAATGCATATGTGTGCATGAAATTAATAAAAGGGATTTTTAAAATAGAAAGAAATAAAACACGAGAGAATAGGTGTACACATAGGATAACATATTGAATCAATTTAACACTAACTCTAACTAAAAGAAGACTCCTAATCCAACTCTAACTAAGATATAGTTAGTGGACACTCATTAAATGAGAATCTGGGGAACTAAGGGACAACAGAGAGCAAAAATAGGAACACATTGGGGAATGTGAGGGAAAATAGATTTTTAAATAAAATAAAAAGGGTAATTACTTGTCCAACTTGGGGAGATTGTGACAAGTGTGTGGGTGAATAGTAATAATTAAATTAATTAAAAAAATTAATTATGTGTGCATGAGGACATGTGTCATTGGGTATTTTTCTATAAAACAAGTGGTTTAGAAGGGAAATGGATTTCACTATTCCTAGTACTGTTATGCTGCCAAAATTTTGTTGGATTGTGTTTTACTTGTGAGAGTTGGTATTTCAAGCTTGGGAAAAGAGAGTAAGATCTTCCTTGCGAGAAAATCTTGAGAGCTATTGTGTTCTAGTTTTTGTGCTTGGGACTGATGGTTGTTAGCACTAGTATTGTAGTAAACCGGAGACTACTTTAGACTTTCCATCCACATGGGTTTTATTTTGTTAAAATGAGCCTATTCCTTTACAGATTTATATTCAAAAACAAATTATTTAAACTAATTCCTTTTCCTAAGTCAATAAAAACTTGGAGTTTTGTCTCATTTAGAATTTACAAAAATTCCCTTACGATAGAGATCCATCAGTAAAAATGGTTTTTAGTAGTATCGTGTGACATGTGTCGCAGATTTGGGGCGTGAGATCTCTAGCTGAACAAGTTATCTTTTTGTTGATTAAGTTTCATAAATTATTGATGCCTTGATATATGGAGAACATATCAACTTGTAAACTCAGTGTTTCCTTTGAGAGTGTCATGCCTTTAGTCAACCAAATTCTAGAATAGTTGTGAAAAGAAAATTTTAATTGATTCCTTGAGTAATGAAGGAAATGAAGAATTTAACCTGTGGTTATGAATATTGAACTTACCTTCTTGTATAATCGATAGCTTGTTAATATCGAACCTTGGTATGGAATAATGGAATGATTACCAACTTTAATTTACAGAGATCTTTAAAGTATTGCATTATTCAAAAAGAATTAGCGTAGTCTTTACCAAAATAATATATATAAGGATTTATATTTGGGAACGGTTATTTATATATGAGTATCCTATAGTACATAGAATCTAATGGATAGGTAACATATTTCACTATTGTGGTCATAGGAATATTATTGATATTTAGACATAATGTTAGATTAATAATGACCATTAGTTTTGGCAAAGTTTTTAAATTGATAATAGTAATCAATTTTACTCGCAATGGTTAATTAAAAGTTTGTATTAAATTTTAGCTGTAATAGAGCGAACGTTCTTGTCATGTTATGCTTAAAAAGATAATGCTTGAATGCTTGAGTTTAATCAGGGATGATTTTAAGGATGGAAATTTATTTTAAAATGTAGAAACCTTGTCAAATCTTACTAATCCTTCATACGTCAACTATAAATGTTTGGCGATATTTTTGTAAAAATATTCAAATTTCTAATTATTTTATATAGTTTTTTATAAAATTTTGGCGATTTTTAAGGTAAAATAATTTTATCCTATAGAATTTGGGTGAATAATTTTTAAAATAGCGAATCTCGTTTTTGGAAAAACTATGGAAAATTAACCCATGAGCAAAATTTAGCCCATAAAATCATCCCTGATATTAATTGGTCGATATATATTTAGACTTATTTACTCATAATATGGTGTAAATCAATGTGTACTCTAATGTTGCGACAAAAAACTTAGAACCTAGTGATTAATTGATGCAAAATAGATGTTAAATAATTGTTTAGCAAAAGAAATTGGATTAAGAGTATTGTTAGGAAGGTAAATTTTACAAGTATCAAATCTACCTAGGTTAGATTATGATATAAATGGTTTGTTTCTCGTTCTTAAAGTTCTTTGTGAATAACCATTGGTTAACAAGTAATCAAATTAGATTAGTTGTTTAATATTATTACCACTTATGGTATTAAAATAGGTCGCAAAACGAAATATTATATTATTAAATTTTGCCATTCAATAAGAATAATGATTGGTTAAAATTGGCCTAGATATCTTGTATATTTAATCGTTTTCTTATGTAAGTTGTCCCAAATTGATACAATAACGTTTAGATTAATTAAAAAAACAAAATTTAAAAATTAATACTACTTTTTTGTGTTCGTTTACATTGTATGGTAGTCGAGGGAGGGAGGATGTTACATTAATTGTGATACCGAAATATTTATCTAGGGATTTGTGTTCGAAGAGACAAGCCTTGTGTGGAATGTTATCCTCTAGTGTGCCCATAAAGAGATATAACAAATTATTCTTAGGAATGTTCTTTACCCTGAGACCGAGCTTTTGGAATTGTTGAATGTACTCTATAATTGGACATTTTTTCCAACGATTTATCAAACAACTAAAGAATGTATTTCTCTTAATATCCTCATAATGTGATATCAATTCATCCATAAAAATGGACCAAGGGATAATAGAATTATTTTTTCTTTCACAAATCCATTGATACCAAACAAATTAATCTTTTTCTAAATACAATGATGCAACAGGTACCTTTTGTAAGCTTGGAACTTGGTGTAGATCAAATAATTGCTCCATCTGGAATATCCATGTTATACGATCTTTACCATCAAACT
The DNA here is from genome assembly GCA_032191745.1 of Picea mariana. Classification (NCBI taxonomy): domain Eukaryota; kingdom Viridiplantae; phylum Streptophyta; class Pinopsida; order Pinales; family Pinaceae; genus Picea; species Picea mariana. Next base: position 117,078 of record JASDQU010738782.1, read on the forward strand.
TCCAAATATCAATCTTAGAATGAACTAGTTCCTTGGTGTTGACTTGAAGCCCTGATGATTTGGATCTTGGAGTGATGAATGATTCTTAAATTCAATATTTGTTCTTTCCAATTGTGATAAAATACTCTCCATATGTGATTGAGTCTGAACACCATTGTTCTCCTTATTTTGATGATCTCCTTGGATCTCCATATCCCTTTTAGGGATCCTCTGTTAGGGACCTAACCTGCATAACCTCTCAGGTGGTTAGAATAATATATTTCCATGTAATAAAGGTCAATATTAATAAGGCATAGAAATAAGGAGGAATAAGTCAAATATAAGAAGGTCTAATAAAAGCTTCCGCTTCTAGAAGGATCTTCCTCTAGATTGTTCTTTTGGATAGATAGATTTAGTATAAATATGAATAGAGGGTATGAGAAGTTTTGACTCAGATATTATTGTAATAGAGCTCTTCTCTGTTGGAGGTTTCCCCCTCAAAGAGGCAAGTGAACATTGCTCCCAGTAATCAAAGTGCTCTTTCTGGTTGTAATGTCCCTAAGGCCGAGCCCTGTTGTAAATCATGTCTATGAAGTATAAATATTGCATTATGAATTGTAATTATGTTTTATAGGCTGGTGAGACAAGTTTATATAAGCTGGTGGGCTTATGTGTTATTAGGCCAGAGAGCCTAAGTGTTAAGGTCGGGAGCCTGCTTTTGTATATGTAATCATGCAGAACATTAATAAAAATATAAACACTGCTACGTGCAGACCGACCATGATGAAGAAGTGATGGGGGACTAAGCTTCCATAGAGTGGGTAAGGGATTGGGGGGCTTAAAAGTTGGAAAGAGAGGCTAAATATTGAGCCTAGGGGCTTAAGTCCTTGGGAATAATATTTTAATATTATTCGAAAATCCATGTAAATGTGATGTTTTATCCTAAGTTCTTCCGAAGGATGAGTGACTTCGAAATGGGAAGGAACGAGCTTCATGGGTGACAAGTGTCAATCCAAGCGCATGTAGTTAAAAATGTTTAGTTCATTCGTGGTGGGGGGTCCTCCTCCCATTCTCCATCCTCCGTCTGAACTCGTGGGTGTCCAGGATTGACCTCGGTTTCAGTGTTTGTTCTAGGGAATCCTTACCTGGACCATTAAGTCTCTGCATGGGATCTTTGTACACCCTCACGCATCCCCGAAACCTGAGCTATGAGTTTGTCATGTATTGTTAGTTTGGGAAAACCAAATGTCCCGTAATTGTTGAGCCTTGTTATGATGTAGCATCTGTCTGTCACCATTTTTGGGAAGCCCGTGTCTATGTTTCCAGTGGATTGTTGTGGTCATGCAGTGCTTGACTGCATGTGGCTTGCAAACCATTGTATGTTCGTGTGGAGCCTTCTGGATGCCCATTTTCTGTTGTGGTCATCATCCTAGTGTCAACTGAGTGCTTGATGTTGTTGCGGTCTCCCTCACCTGGTTGGAATTGAGTCGAAGGGTGTGCTAAAGAAGCGGTTTGTCAGTCCCGTGGTAGAAGAAGCAGGTTGTCAGGCCTGTGAGCAACTCCCTCCAGATGAGAGAGTCTTTTGGGAAGTGTCTTTCTCCTAGAGAGATTCCAGCACCAACCACGGAGCTCTAAAACTTCCTGATCTGGCCTGTTGCCGAGACCCAGAGAGGAAGGTGAAGCACTGATGGACTATGCATGTGAAGGTGTATATTCCCAGGTGGAACAGGCATGTTGGGAATGAGAGTCCTTTAGTAGTGGGCGTAAGAAGGAATCCTGGGAAGAATCCTTCCGGTTATTCTGTGTAGTTTTCCCTGTAACCTCAGCCTAGACTTGGATTCCTTGTCTTGGGTGGAGCTTAGTCCTAGCTCAGGGGTGACCCACTGTTGAGAGTGATGAGCAGCGTGGTCTAAGGCTGGGAGTTTTGTGTAAGGCCTACACGTGGTTGGTGGACTTACCATAGTTTCAAAGATAAGTATTAGCTTATGCTTAATATTATGTTTTGCATGCCTATGATGCTTATATGTATCATGTATTCTGTTGTCCATATGGATTATTTTTAATGATAGGGATTATTTATGTTAGCAGTAATCTTGTGCTTACTTTGATTTAAATGTGTTTAATATGAAATAAATGCATGTTATCAATTAAGTATGAGAATGATGTTGTTTTGCACAGTAGCATCTGCCCGACCAAGTGGGATTAAGGCCAGGTGAGATGTTACACTGGTGTTATTCTAGTATTATTTTTGTGTTATTGTGGTATTGTTCTGGCTATATCATTGTTTATCTGCCATTTATAGCTAATTATTTCTTCTCTACATACTATTTTATATCTGGAATATTACAAGTGGTATCAAAGCACCTTCCTCGATAGAAAGTTGTGCTTTTAAATTTTTTCAGGGTAGAGACGTATTCTGGCGTCTTTAATCTACACAGATTTTTCGTTACACGCATAAACCCATGGTCAAGGATTCATACACATGGGAAATACAAGTGGTACTTAAGCGCACATATGTTGGCCACCATTGTAAGTCATGTCGGTACCTCTTCGAGTGGTAGTTCACCAAACAACACATGTATATGGATCATCCTAGATCTCTTGAATCCGTCCATAGATAAACTGATCAGCCGCCTGAATGCTATAGTGCCACCGAGAAAAACACTCGGGAAGATACTATCTAGTACCTGGGTAGTCGAGTAGTATGGATAAGGGTACAGTCTATCCTCCTTAGTTGGTGCTCTGAGATATTGGGCCGAGTACTACTATTGGACCACGCACATATATCAGAGAGATATAGTACAAGGAAATCCCTTGCCTATATAACCCTTGAATACCCTAACCTTTTGGAAGGTAACATAAATATAACCAACCAGATCTATTGTCACGCTACAATGTATTTTTCATTCTGGTTGCGAAATTACCACACATTTCTTCTTGTTAAGCATTTGGGCATTTCGTTACTGTAGTATTCTTCACGTTTATTTTGCAGTATTTGGGTCGACACACTTATTTGAGACCTATTCCATTAGATTCCTCTTTTCTCCCTGATCACAGTCATACCCTTCATTTTTAATCCTTTTTGTTTTAGTGGACCTGACCCCTTCCCAGTTTCCCTATTTTTTCTCCTATTCCATTATATTTCCCTTCAATCACTGATCATCGTGGTACCGATCACTTTTATGTCCTTTCTTTTTTTTTGGTCCCACCCACCCATTTTTTTTCCTTACCCGCACTTCCTCTCTCCAAATGGCCACCACTCACAACCAAGAACTCCAAACTTCCATCAATCAAGCCCATGTCTCCATCTCACATCTCAGATGGATTCTACCCAGTCTAACATTGACAAATTACAACACAATTTTAACAATGTGAAAGCCAACCTCAAAACCCAATTGAGCTCCCTCCAGTCTATTGTTAAACAATTGTTGAATTTCCCTACGGGTCCTTCCTCATCAGACCAACCCGATGTTGTTGATTCCTCTTAGTCTCTACATTTTCATTAGACCAACCCCATCTTCCCCATGTAAAGGTAAATAAATTTGATGGTTTTGATCCTACAGGTTGAGTCACTCGAATGGAGCATTATTTTTCTCTGCATGGTATTACTGACAAGTTGGAAAAACTTCGATATGTTTTCCTCTATTCAGACCCTGAACGATGGCAATGGTGGAAATGGAGAAAAAATTCACGTCAGGGGTATATTTCCTGGACCCAGTTTGTTGTTGAACTCTATGCTCTCTTTGATGCTGATACCCACTATCTCAGTTGTTTGACCAAGTTGAAATAGTCAGGCACAGTAGAAGTCTTCATCACTGATTTTGAGAATTTATCCTTTCGAATAGAGGGAATTTCATATGCATTCTTCTGTGAATACTTTATCAGTGGTCTCAAGGATGAAATCTGATCCCAGGTTCTCATGGCCTTGCCTCCAACATGGTTGGAAGCTACTCAACATGCTGAAGAGCCCCAAGAAATTATTTCTTCCTAGAACCAAAAACCCCCTTTCATTCCTCACCCTCGACCCACTAACACTAACCCCCTGCCACTCCCCTCAATGTCCAGAAACTAACTAGGGATGAAAGGGTTGAATGCCAACTGAAGGGTCTTTGTTATAATTGTGATGAAAAATATTTTTCGGGGCACAAGTGTAAGGAACAAAAACTATTTATTGCCATTTTCGAAAATGTTCCTGAAGAGGATGTGACAATTCCCCTTGTCGAAGAACCCTCCCTTCCCGATGCCACCTCGGAGCATGTTGAACCACCTGAAGTTGACCCACTTATTTACTTGCATGCCCTCACTAGCTTCTCGGCACCATAAATGCTCAAGCTCATTGGCTACATTAAGCACAAGAAGGTCATCATCCTTGTTGACAGTGGTAGCACCCACAATTTTATTCATTGTTGCCTTTCCCAGTAAACCAATTGCTATATTTGTGTTGTCAATAATTTTCAAATAATGATAGCCAATAGTGGGTCCATGAAATCTGGTGGGCTTTGTGAAAATTTTTGTCTTCAAATTAGACATTACCAACTAAAATCTCATATGTTTTCCATTGACATGGGAAGTTGTGACATTGTGCTAGGTGTTGAATGGTTATGCACTTTGGGTCCCATTCTTATGGAATTTAAGGAATTAACCATGCAATTCCAATAGGAAGGAAAAAGGTATCAATTCCAAGGTCTCACAAATCGTTCTCCTGAGATCAGTAGTTCCCATTGTATGGAAAATATCCTAAATAAAGGCCACTCCGGTATCATTGATCAACTCTATTCTATTCAAGCCATTGAGACACCCACAATACATCCTGACCTCCAAGCTATCCTTTCCAAACATCAAGTTGTTGTTTCCACCCCTCAGGGACTTCCTCCTTCTCGTGGTGTTCATGATCATTCCATTCCCCATGTGATCTTTATAGAGGTTTGCTAGGATTATTATTTCTTGAAGGACCCCTTGACATTGGATAAAATAATAATACTTCTCTTTTTCCTCTTTATTTAAATACATCAGAACAAATCTCTAAAAAAATTAAAAGAGGAGCTTTCTAGCCATGGAAAAACTCTTAAAATCACTAGAAAATAACTTGTGGAAAAACCCTAACTTCCACAAGAAATATATCATAAAATACAATAAGTAAAATTATGAAAACAATTTCACATGTCCTTCATTGTGTCAACTCGAGATTCTAAAAATTTTAGAGTCTAAAACTTAACTGAAAAAATATACAATGAAACATCCCAGATGACTCTTTTAAAATTGATTTCAGGATTAGTCATAAACATTGTCTTCCATGAACTATATATCCGAAAGTATAGAGAAATATAAATTGAAATTTTGAAAACCTATAATATGACATTTCTCTTCAATCTCCACAAAATTTCATTGTATGAAACCTCCCAAAAAACGTTATAGAGAAAATCCCAAGATGACTCATTTAAAACTGAATTTTGGATGAGTCAAAAAACTTATCTTCCATAGGCTATGTCCCTGAAATCATAATGGGATAGAACTTGAAATGTTTACTAGAGGTACTTTGATGTATCTCCTAACTAGCCTTCAGATTTAGTTGTCTTAATCATCCCCCCAAAAAATTATAGCGACGATGCCAAGATGACTCACTTGAATCAGAAAAACCCTAGGATCAATGCTCTGATACCAAATATTATGAGCCAATGCCTTGAGAATGATAAACAAAATCAATGAGTATTAGTCCACTTAAAGGGGGAAACCTCCTTTTACAATATATTGAATGTACAAGATGAGATATGCTGATCCTAAGACAAGATCTCCTTGGTATATATATAGGATACAAAGGGTACAATTATAATGAAAGGGTACAATGAAGGGTTCTATCATACATAAAAATATAACACTATAAATGTAATAATTCAATATCTAGGGATTAATATGAGGTTTTATACTTAACATGGGGATTTGTCTAGGTCTTAACAATAGTTTAGAGACCAACTTCTTCCATCTTTAGAAGAAAATATCACAAGAACCAAGAAAAAATTGTATCATTCATATATAATAATCATGAGTGAGTTCTCAACAACTTGCAAATTAATGATATGATGCTTTAGTAATTTTCTATACGAATTTGGAATTGACAACTTTACCTTTTTTGCATTTTATTTAAACTTGTTTTTTTAAACACATTTTATTTCACTGACATGGAATGACACATGGTTGTTAATGTGGTAGTGGGGTCCTATGTGTCAACACCTACATTCGCCATGTCATCTCCAGGGTCATCTTCCTTGCCTCCTTACTTTCCATGTTACATATTTGTGTCCATATTTACCTTTTTCCCACTTCACTTTATAAAATTTATTATTATTATTAATTTATAATGGGAATCTACCCTTTATCCTCTTCCTAGAACGATTTCATTAATTGATATTATAGGGGGTATTTCTTATGCCCTAAAGTCCTCCACTTGGCATATTTTTATTGACTGATGTGATGGGAGGTAGTCCCATTGATCCAGATTTAGCAGTGGAATGAATTGATTAACAGACTGAATATAATAAACACAGAGATATGAAGAATAACACAGATATCCAGTGAACAATATCTTCTATTGAATAATGAAATAGGATGAAACTATAAAACTGCGGAACTGAAACGCTTGCTCGAATGGTGGTAGTTATCTATGAGAAGAGATGTGGTTGTTACACACATCCATATGAGCAGAATGGATTACAATGAGGTTCCAGATGCCTTTTTGATATTACTCATGAATTCCAAAACCCTAGACATCCAAAAACCTAACCCTATAAGGTGAAACGCCAAAATTCATGTGGGCCCCTATGGGTAAGTTGGTGTAATTTGGTACCTCAACTTCCCAGGGTCATAACTTTTTCATACGGCCTCCATTTTAGGAGTGTGATAGCTCATTGGAAAGGTCTTTCAGAGAAATACACATTACACTGTCAAAATTTGACTCCATCTATAGTTCGACAGTGGTGAACACAAAAAAGAACGTTTAGGACCCCAAACTGGCCTTGGAAGTACAACAAGATGTGTTGCCATGAAAACATACAAAATAAGCTAGTTGGATTAGGTGAGAGGCCACCAGTATCCACCTGGAGGATGTGTGGGGATTCAAACAACCCCAAAAGTGTAGAATCCACAATTACAAAGAAGTACAGAAGAATGTGATGAATAAAAATGAACAAGAGGAGCTGATTGGAATAGGTGGGTGGCCACCAATATACACCTAGATCAATCCTCCCCCCTTAGGAATCAATGGTCTCCATTGCATTGAGTTCCACCATCATGTGAGGAAACATCTACTAGATTTGACCCTGAGTGAGCCACTTTCCTTGGTGTAGTAGTTGCCCTGCATTGACAACCCGATAAAGTTGGATCCCTTGTTGGAGAATTCCCTTGACCCGTGTGTCCACTATCTGATAAGTGGATGCTTGTTCCATGCAGTTAGGGTTGAGCTCTATTGGTGTCGATTTTCCTACGATCCATGAGGTATCCAATAAGGGTGGAAAATATGGTCGAAGGAGTTCCACATTGAACACTGGATGCAGGCCGAGGAAGAGTGGAGTGTTGAGCTCAAAATAATTATTACCCACAGCCTTTGTCATAGTGTAAGGTGCATGGCGAACTGGGAGAATCTAGCGATGGGGCCCCGTGAGACGCTACTTTTTAAAATTTAACCAAACTTTGTCTCAAACCTGAAACTGGTGTGGTACCCTGTGTTGAACATGGTGCTGCTTGTAATTAGCATTGGATTTCTACAAAATCTCCTGGACCTGTTGGCGGATGTGTTGAATTTGCTCAATGAATCTGGTGGCTTTGTTGATTGCAAACTGATCATGGGAAGAGTCTATCTATGCAGTGGCAAGATGAAGTGCAACATCAATGGGTCCCAAGGGTTGGTATTGTAACCTAGGTCTGTACCCTTTCCTCTCCTCTCTCATTTCCCTATGTCTTCGTCAAATTTTTCCTCTTCTACTTGATAAAGTTGGTTTCCCATATGTTCAATAACTTGGTTTTCCTTCGTGGCTTGCTTGATTGATTCTTTGCATAGAGTTTTTTCGTCTTTTCGTGAAGGATAAACACATCTCGTGATTTGGTTTGAATTACTTGTCATCTTGTTTTCCTTTAATTGATGTTACATCAAGTTAGTCAAGTATGTTGTATGCACGGGAAAAAACCATGAGAAAAATTCATCATTCAGAGCAGCCCATTTTGGGCTTGAAATACAAGAAAATAGACAGGTTCAATTTTCAGCGGTGAATATCGCATGTAAAGTTCAGATTGACAATTTTTGTGCATTCAGAGCGTCAAAGTCACGCAAGGATTAACGACCAGATAGAATTCCCAAAGTGATGAGATAATTCCATGTTAACCGGGTTCGTACTACTCCAGGAGATTTCCATGCGTTACATCCCGAAGTCCCGAAGAGTCGAAGTCCTGACGTGATGAGAGACTTCCATGTCAACCAGGCTCTTACTACTTTGAGAGTTTTCCATGATTTACATTCCGAGCTACCAAAGCCCAAAGTTTCGAAGTGAAGAGAGACTGCCACATCAACCGGGTCCATACTACTCCAGGATATTTACATGTGTTACTTCCCAAAGTCCCGAAGAGCTGAAGTACCGAAGTGACGAGAGACTGCCACGTCAATTGGGCTCGTACTATTTTGGGAGATTTATCAAATTTTCATCTAAAAGCTCTCGAACTTCAAATTGTCAAAGTGACGAGAGACTACCACATCACTTCGAGAAAAGGTCACTTCAAGAGATATTCATGCTCCACGTTCAAAAGCTCCCGAGCTATAAGAAATTGGCACCATCGCTAAATCAGATAGGGGAGTTCTAATATGGCAGACGAATAAAATTTTAGCAGGGGCGCTAAAGTAGTAGTGTCACCAGGATCACAGATTGCCTGAACATTAACATCCTTGAGCGGTCCTGCAATTGAAACTATGGTATTGTTAGAGAAATACGTGGAAACTTTTGGTGGATTGTGGGGGTAGGAGCAGTCTGGACCCAAACTGCCTTCGACAACTTCTGCAATCATGTGCTTATATGATGTCAGGTAACCACATCACTCTGGGAGATTTTCATGCTACACATCCAATTGTCTTCAGTGGCCTCGAACAACATGCATGCACTTCATGATCAATGCATAACTCAGCTCTATCACACCGAATCAGTTTCTTCCATAGTCTCATTTCATTCCAACGCTCACATTAGTCCAGTTTCATCGTTGCTGTCATTTTTTAATGATTCAATTCAAGACTCTTTTAGTTTAAAAGAAAAATAAGTGGTCTTCCGTGTGTGATAAGAACCATTCTTTTGATTAAGTTGAGTGTGAAGTATACATTGTTGTACTCCAGCAATGTTTTAGTCAAGTTAATAAGTTGTTCTACAATTGTTAATGTAGAGTTACGTCTCAGTCCGAGAGGGACGAGAGCCTCTGCAACTCTGATAAATATGCAGTTTTTGTATGTTTTGAAGGTCGGATTTTTGGGAAAGGATAGCAATACATCACACTGGTTGGACTCGTTCTATGCATGGAGTAAATCTCTCTACCTAGTGAATATACTCTTTATGACAATGTTTCTTTCAAATCTTCATATGTTTTTATCTTATCTTGAATGCATTTTTTGATTTGTGCAAAGTACATTTCATTTCCTTCGGCTATTATATAACTCATCTTTATTGATATGAAACCTGTGAAAATAGCTAATGCTTGGTGAAGATTTGTTTTTATTGCAACCCATGGGATCAATTGTCTTTTTGATACATGTTTAATGTCTTGAAATGATATTTTAAGTATTGAACTTCTTGCAGCAGATTATTCATTGAGTAATTGGTTGTTTCCCTTTGTTTTCTATTATTTCACTTGTCTTTCATTAGTGTGCCACCAGCCAAGAAGGACCCTCATCCATATCATCTTTCCAACCCAACCATGCTTTTGTCTTGGTAAAGCCAACCCTCTAACTAACCGAAAAAATGAAATTATAAAAAGAATAATCATCCCGAAACTTGAGGTGGCCTAGCTTTTCCCTTCAGTAGTCAGGTGCAAACTTTAGGACCAACATCTCCTAGCATCATTGTTGGGGAATGAAGTAATGAAATATCTTTCCCTGAGAGAAAGACATCGAATATCTCTAACCTTTTATGGTGAACAAAGATTAGACATAGACAGACTGTCATCTTTCACATGCCGACTCCACTTAGTAGAATTTGCGAAGGAAATACTGGCGCCCAGAAAAGGACTCAACAAGTCCAAATATGAACACATCAAAACTACCAAGGCTCATCCTAACCTTGAGAAGGAAACAATATTTTTTGAGCCAAATAGGAAACTAATAAAATCCATAGTAGCTCAGAGATATACCTCCCCCCTTAAGGGTAAAGTTATGCCAACCCTAAAAAAAATACAATTTGAGGAAAAGAGGGGGGGCTCCCAAAGCCACTACCTCTAATAAAAAAAAAAAGGTTGAAGTCATTCCCAAGCCAAATCCAAGGAAAGATATGTCATCTAAATCTCAACAACTTCCCCCACCTAAACCTGCAGTCCCTGAGATAAAGGAAGTTGATGCTCTTGTCCATAACATGAGCTAAGAAGGTTGGAGGATCATTACAAATGGACTTCATTTACGCCACCATCCTTGTGTTCAGAGGGGAACATAGGAGGCTATACAGAGAGGTAAGGTTAGACTACATCATCAGTGACCATCAGAACCCAAGAAATCACCCAATTTATGCCATTGAGAATGAGATCTAATCATCTATTTTTCATTTAAATGATGATGAACCCAAAGTATCAGATATCCAAATGCAAAGATCAACCACTGACAGATTAACGAAACAAAGTATGGAAGATGTATTCCGAGGAATCTTCATCAAAGGAAGGATCTGGGGTAGGTATACTCTTCATTTCCCTTTCACAAGAGGTAATAACACTCTCTTATAAGCTAGAGTTTGAAACTACTAACAATATCCCTGAATATGATGCTTTGGTGCTAGGATTGAGGGCTACCAAATATATGGCCATTGATTGTTTAGCGGTTTTTGGTGATTTTGAGTTAATCATCAATCAAGTTAAGAACATCTATCAAGCTAAACAACAGAGGATCAAGCAACACAGAAATGAGGTATGAGACCTGATGAACAGTTTCTTTCTACAATTTAATATATCCTTCATCCCCAAAGATGCGAATCAGAAGGTAGATTCTTTGGTCCTGGCTGCCACCACTTTTAGACCCCCCTTGGTCCAAATATTAAATATCATGTGGAAATCAAGCATAGTACAGCCATACCAGACAACATAAAGCATTGGCAATTCTTTAGTGATGATCTAGAGCTGTAGAGGTTTTTACATACCATTGATGAAGTCTCTACTATCTAAATCGACCAAGAAAGACAAGGGGGTGAAAATAATGAATTCGAAAATTAGTAAAAATCTCATCTGCTAAAGAAAGTAGTTGGTCACAATATTGTGGAGCTGAAAAACAATCACATTCCAAGAGGACTAGTGCCACTGGAGAGGTTGTATGACAGTAATGATGTTTCTGGAGAAGCTGACATGAAGAATCAAGAAGAAGAGATAACATATTGCAATATTGGAACCACTGAAAATCCCAAGATCATCAAGTTGTCTAAAGAATTAGCTGCAGAAGAAATGGACAGGTGTGTGACATGTCAGTCTCATAAAAACATTTGATGATACTTTTGCTTGTTCATATGAGGATTTAAAGACATTTGACACTAACATCATCCAGCACAAGATACCTCTGAAGGTTGGCTCCAAGCCATTCAGACAAAAGATTCATAAATTTAATCCCATGTTGATGTCTATAATCAAGAAAGAGCTGAAATGAATGTTGGATGCAAAGATTATTGTACCATTAAGGTACTCAAACTGGGTGGCCAACTTGGTGCCCATGAGAAAGGAAAATGGGGAGATACGCTTATGTGTCGATTTCTGAAATCTCAACAAGTGTTCTCTAAAAGTCAATTACCCCCTCCCCAAGATGGATCATATTTGACAGAGGTTGGTAGGTTACCACAGAATTTCCTTGTTAGATGGATACTCTGGATATAACTAGATAGGGGTGTGTGAAAAGGACAAAGAAAAAACAACATTCACCACCCCATGGGGAACATTCATGTATGACAAGATGCCTTCTGGGATGATGAATGCAAGGGCCACTTGTTAGAGGGTCGTGGAAATAGATTTTGTTGGGCCCTTCATTTATGAGAAAAGAATTGCACAAGTGTTGGTCGCGCAACCGCCATCAGAGGCCAGTAGGAAGAACAACAGAAAAAAGTTGCGGAAGCTAGCGCAACACCAACCAAACAATAGACAGTTGCCACAGAACAAGAAGATGTGCAAGCAGAACAAAAAGACATAACCTAGCTATATATAGGACATAATATAATTGTAAAAGGGTTGTTGTTGTCGGGTTTTTTGGATTGATGGATTGTTGTATAGGTCAATTCAATCAGATGACGAGTTTGCTCATCCATTTTTTTCATTATCTGATATTGTTAGGTCAAGTAGCGTCTACCAGAGTCATGTTTGTGACCCTTGTCCAAGGTTTTTGTGGTAAATCAAGAAGAGTAGAGTCTGTAATGAACGTGACCTACTGGCTGGGAAATCAAGACTCTGTGGCCGAGGGCTGGAGCCATGAGTCTGGAATGTACTTTCTATGAAATACTGAGTCTGTAATGTAAGAAAGGTCTTTAATGATGATATAACGAAGGGTTAAATTTCCAAATGTGATGTGTCTCTACATTGTCGCTTATGCTTTTCAGTCTTCCTGTATATCTTATGAGTTATAATTGTTGTTCTTATGGTTAACTAATGTTCGCAATACAAGTAGGCTTGGTTCTGTCATTTAGATGTTTCTGATCTAATAATGTTTCTTGCACAAGGACTGAAGTAAGTTCTGAACATTCCATGGATCTTCTATAGTCTTCTCCCTACCCTTCCCTATCTCTCTGTCTCAGCAGCGCTTCAGGTGAGACTTATTCTCTTCTTAGAAGATGCAAATGCCAACGGTGTAGACTACATGGTGCCTTTTGTTGGTAACCTGAGAAGGACCCTGGTCTGACCAAATTCATGCCAACAAAATGGATCCGTTGTCGAGACCCATATTAAAAGGGAACTTGTAGGAATAATATTGTCGCTGATCCATAGATCTGGCATGGATCAATGGTGGGAAAGAAACTGTAACGCCTTCATATGGAAAGAAGTGAAACTAAGAAGAAAATTTGTGGGAGTCACTCAGGAAGCGATCTTTTACTCAGAAAGATCAAGCGACTAGTACGAAATTTTCTAGGTTAAATTCCTAGAACAACTCCAAGAAGCTCCAGAGTTCCACGGATGGATCAAGAAGATCTACACCTAGGATACCGACAAGTTAGAATCACTCTAGAGGATGGACTGTCCAGTCATGAGGTTTGTATATTTATGGTTTACCACCACGATAGAACGATACATAATCGAATTTCCAACTGAGAACCACCAGTCTTTCTTGTGAGCAGAGGAAATTTTCAAGAAATCTGCAAGGGGAAGACTTGTAAGAGAGATCCCCCTATGGATTAAATCTTTATTGGTGGAGGAAGGGATGTTTATTATGTCCCCAACCGAGATGGCAGCATAAACACCTTTGCTTGGGGTAGGGTGAGACGGGGTGAGAGTCATGGCATAAAGAGAGGGGAAGGATTCTTTGACAAATGGGGGGGAAACAACAAGAAATGGATTCAAGAGATGAGCATGCCTTGAAGAGAGCCACCATAGTTGAGAAGTGGTGGTGCAGTAAAATCAAGAAAGTCGCAAGACAGTATGAAAAGTTGAGGAAAGAAGGAGGATCAAGAGAAAGAGAAGAAAGACAGATGGAAGAACTGTAGAGGATGAGAAGACAGGAGTGACTGCCCAGTCAAAGGTTAAACAATAGAGAAGCAAGGAGATTAGGAAGTCCCCAGGTGGCAGGACGAGAAGGAGGAAGTGCGGATATAATAGAGGATTAAACCGGCATGAATATTGAAGGAGAAAGAGAACATTGAGCCCCAATAATAGGAGAGATCGGGAATCCGACCGACGAGATAATCCCACTGGAAGCTAACGAGACCCACCAGATCAAAGAAATCTTCCCTGAAGCTAGTGGTGCTAGCCCCAAATCACTCGTACCCCAAGTGCCCTCAATACAAGAAGTAAGTTCTATACTACCTTCTCATGCAAGTTTTGTTTCAGTACAATTAGTTAACCAGTCACAACTAGGAAGTTAGAGCATAGGGAGGATATTAGGATCCCCTAGTAGATCGAAAGAAGGACCGTTAGGGTTCACATTGATATGAACAATAGGATCAAAAATGGCCAACCATGCAGGAGTATCGATTTCCCAATACCCAGAATTTTGGGGCAAGGGAGATGAAGACGTTGAACAACATTGGTTCTTGTGCAAAGCCATCTAGAGATCTAGAGGGACACCAGATGTGAACAAGTTGGTCGAATTCCAAACTACCTTGAGAGGTCACACTCTCAAATGGTAGATGAATATCATTGAACCATGAGTTCTAGGGATGCAAGGTCAAACGTTTACCCTTGGCCAGGTACGGACGAGGTTTATAACAGAATTCAAACTACCCCAATTAGAACAACAGGCTTTATCCGAGCTACGTGAAATCCAACAGAGAGAAGGTGAATCAACCTGGGAATAAAGCCAGAAGTTCGAAGACGCCATAGGGAGGTTGACACACCCAATCCACGAAGAACATCAAAGAGAATGGTATATTCAAGGGCTACTACCTCTGACTCGGATTCTGCTAATGCAAGAACGGATCGCCACATTGATGGATGCCTTGGAACAATCGATAAATATAGAAGCCATGGTGAGATACCTTGGAAGCTTGAGAGTAAACCGACCCCTAGTAGATGCGAATCTAGTGCAACTACAAGGACAGATATCAGCTCTTACAGAAAAGATTCAAGAACTGACAATACCTAGACCAGGACAACCACAGGTTTGGTGCACTGGATGTTATACGGAAGGTCATTTGGAAAATGAATGCCCATGAGGGAGAGGGTTTGGACCTCCCCATAATTTGATGGCAACCCCACCAATTCCCATAGGGGAAGTTGCATAAGTATCGAAGAACCCACCATTTCACCATCCCGCCCCATACCATGCATTCTCAGGAGGCCAAGCAACACCAACGATGGAGTATTGTGAGATATGATGAAACCACGGGCATGGAACAAGACATTGCCCGATCATGCAGAAATATTTGATGCTACCAAACACAGTCCATTGTGAGTTATTCGCATCTACCAAACATACTACCAACCAATGTAGGGCGTTGGATGTAGCAGCGGATAGGCTAGACCACACAACATTCAGGGTAAACAAAAACCCTCAGGAACTAGGACAAGGCCGAGGAGGTCTAGCTGGCAGAGATTTCATAGGATGAAGAACTAATGGAAGAGGAATGAGAATATGTTATAACTTTGATGAACAGGGTCACTTGGATAGATACTGTCCTCATCCAAGGTGGCCATGCTGTTCACATTGCATAACCAACGGACATACAACTGAAGACTGCCTGGAGCTAATCGTAAAATAGGAATATAGGGTACGACAAAGAGGAACTAACCTTGTTAGTTCAGAAATAAAGAGGATTTCTAAAGGACAATTGTTGAATCTTAACATTATCACTCGAGGAGGCATGAGGACGAGAGCTGATGCTGATGCTCTACCTCATATTTAGAAGGAAACACCTAAGGGAGACATGTTAGACCCCCTAAAAAAAAAATCTTTAAGGATTCCATAGAAGTCTTCCAGAGTATTCCTAGCTATGAGACGTAGGAGAACCCCCATCAACCGGTTGTATACCCTAAGGTAGCACAAGTACCTGCGTCACCCCCTACACCTAGAAACCCCATAGACATACCAAGGTGACCTGAGTAGCATCAAAATGTAGTTGACCTCTGGTTTCAATTATTCTCTAACATTCTGGGGAATGATCAATTGACAGAAAAGTTGCACAATGCATTGTACCTAGTCTTAGGGAATGAAGGAACCTCAAAAGAAAGGATTAGGTCTAAACTCCCTGAGAAGAGTACTCATAGGGGGCAACAAAGAAAAGTAAGAACTAGAAAAGAATTTCGACTGATAGCCCAGTTAGATGACTTTGAAATTAAGGACATCATGCTAGACCTAGGGTCATATGTGAACATTCTACCCAGGAAAACCTCGGAAGCTCTAGGAAAACCAAGTCTGACATACTCCCCAATTCAGATAAGAATGGAAAACCAATACTGTATCTTTCCCATAGGAAGACTGGAAAACATGGAAATTGATGTAGCAGGAGTCAAAATAGTGGTGGACTTTGAAGTCATCGAGATCATGGGAGACAAGGACCCCTATCCTGCGCTACTCGACATCAATTGGGCCTACGAAAACTATGTAGTAATTGACTTAAAGAAAGACACCATGACTTTTGAGGCTGCAGGAATCAAGGTATTTCAACCTTTGGATCCATATGTAGGACCCAGGTATACTGAACCAACAGACAATAATATGGAAGGAAAATACCTAGACCAGTTGTACACCATAATAGTTGAGACAAGAAACGATTACATAAAACCTATTGTGGATGGATCAGTAAGTTGGAGAAGCATACAATCAATAGACAAAGACTTAGAACTATCTTTTGGTAGTTGGAAACAAAGCTCGCATGAACGATTCTCAAGAATATGAGCAACTGTCTGAATGACCATATGGGTCAGGACTGAAGTTAGAGAACACTCGGTATATGATGACACCTCAGACCTAGGCAAATTCTTACAGAGCATGGAAGAGAACGTGAGAGAGGATAAAAGAATCTTGGTACTAGATATAGATTTCTAGAACAACCCTGCCAAATGGTGGGCTATGCACAAAACTACACTTAAAACTTGGGATGAGGTGAAGCAGGCTCTCAAATATAGGTTCTAGAATAGGGAACAGCTAGAAATAGAGATACAGATGGAGGCACACACCATGCAACTGTTGATCAGAGAAGCAGACCCAAGAATACACATTGAACAATGCGTGACACAATGACAAGCCGCAAAGATACCCTCTCTCTTCTGGGTTCATGTATTTCCCCATTCCCTAGGCCAAATTCTGAAATCTTGGTTTATACATGAGAAAACAAGAAGACAGACCAACGATTGGTGAACAATAGTAGCTCAATTTTGCAAAGACTTCTCATTTACAAGTAAGTACCCTAATCTTGAACCAGTCTTGCAAAAGACTACAGAACTTCTTTTCACGACCAATAATGACAAGAGATCAGACTTTGTAGTATGTCCCAGGCATATCCAAGAATTTCTGACCAAACTCCACTTACGTGTAACCGGAAAGCCTATAGAATGCTATTATATTAGAAAATCCTCAGGAATCCTAGACGAACTAGATGAACTAAGAAACCTAGCCATCAAAGAGACTGAGGGAAACAGGGAAATCCAAAACACCATACCTAGCCAGACTGATAGTTCCTACAATCGCCCGTTAAAACTGTAGAGACTCAACATAGGGACCGAAGAGAAACCCAAGATAGCCCTGGTAGGTGATTACTGGGATGAGAAAAATAATCAATAAATACAGGCCTTACTACAAGAATACGAATATTTGTTCCTGAAAACTTTTTCAGAATTAAAGGGAATCAAAGGAGTTTTGGGAGAAATGAATATTGAGCTAAAACCAAGATTCAAGCCTGTCAGACATAGGCCATACCATCTTAACCCGATAGTCATTCAAAACTAGAAAGACACTAAAGACATTAGAGTATGTGTAGACTACAGGAGCCTCAACTCTGCCTGTGTGCACAACCCTTTCCCAACACCATTCACCGATGAGGTCCTAGAACAGGTTGCAGGGAAGGAATCATACTCATTTACAGATGAATTCTTAGGATACCATCAAGTTAGGATTGCTAAAGAGGACAAGAGAAAAACTACCTTCATCACTGAATGGGTATTGTTTGCATACAACATCATGCCATTTGGTCTAAAGAATGCCCCTACAGTTTTCTCTAGGATCGTGATAGTAGCCTTTAGAGAATTCATTCACAAGTTCATAGAAGTCTACATGGATGTTTGGACAATATATAGCCTACTCAAGGAACATGTAGCACTACTAAGGCTAATGTTCAACAGATGTAGAGAGTTACAAATATCACTAAACCTCAGTAAGTGTATATTCTGTGTGCCACACAGAAATTTGTTGGGCCACATAGTTTGTCGAGAAGGAGTATTAGTAGACCTAGTTAAAGTAGAGGTCATTATGAATATGCCGCCACCCACGAATGCTAAATAGTTGCGCTCCACACTCAGACACACAGGGTACTATCGTCGATTCATCTGAAGATATGCCAACATTACTGCACCTCTAGAAAACCTCTTGAAAAAGGCTGAAACGTTCCGATGGACTCTCGAGCGTAACAAAGAATTCAAAACACTTAAGGAAAAACTCATCACAACACTGATCCTCATATTTCCAAATTCAGAGAAAGAATTTCATGTCCATGTGGATGCGTCAGGAATTACCTTAGGAACTATTTTAACGCAACCAAGAGATGGAGCTATGGATTAACCCATATATTTTGCAAGTTGGAAGTTGTCGTACGCAGAGCGCAACTATACAATGATCGAAAGGGAAGGCTTATCAATGATCTACGCTTTACATAAATTTAGACATTATCTATTAGGATCTCATTTCAAATTCTTTACTGATCATTCAACATTAAAATACCTAGTTAATAAACCTGTGTTGGAAGGAAGAATTTGCAGATGGTTGTTGTTATTTCAGGAATTTTCTTTTGAATTCATTTTAAAGCCAGGAGGATGTTGGGTCCACCAGACCATCTATCCATACTAGAGTCAGGATAAAATGGTGGAGCAGTCGATGGTCAGCTCCTAGATGTACATCTTTTTAGGATAAAGGCAATTCCAGAATACCTGGAGGACATAACAACCTTTCTCAGCATATTATCTTGCCTGGAAACATATTCTGCAAATCAGAAATGCCATATGGTCGTCAGAGCAGTAGATTACCAGCTGATCAGTAGACAACTGTATAAACTAGGACTAGATAGTATCCTCAAGCGTTGTGTCCTAGATCATGAAAGGCAGGAGATACTCTAGGAATTCCATAATGGAATTGCAGGAGGACACATAGGAGGAAAGGCAATGGCACAGAAAGTTCTACAGGCAGGAATTTGGTGGGAAACACTTTTCAAGGATGAAAAATCATATGCTAGATTGTGCAACGTTTTCCAAAGGGTGGGAAAATCATCCATCCGAGATGAAATACCACTTCAATCAGTCAGAGATCTGCAGACATTTGAGAAATGGGCAGTTGACTTCATTGGGCCCATCCACCCCACAGGAAAACATTCGAAGCCAAGGTACATCATTACCGCAACTGACTACCTTACTCGTTGGACTGAAGCAGCAGCGGTACAGGATTGTTTGATGGATACAACTTCTAGGTTCATTTTCGAGAATATCATTACCCATTTCGGATGTCCAAGGAGCCTAACCAGTGATCAGGGAGCTCACTTCATTAGCAACACCATAACAACACTTACTACTAAATTATTGATTCAACATCACAAGAGTAGTCCATATAACCCACAGGCCAACGGAACAGTTGAAGCCTTCAACAAAATCTTGGAAGAGGGACTAACGAAGGTCTGTTGCACAAACTGAGAGGACTGGGATGAGAGAGTTCCAGTGGTATTATGGGAATACAAGACAACTACAAATAAACTTCATAGATATACACCATTCCAGTTGTTTTACGGAAAAGAAGCGGTGGTTCCCGCAGAGTTCATCACACCAATTTTGTACATTGCACAAGCCAAAGGTATGACGGACGAAGAATCAGTAGCACAAAGACTTGCGGAGTTACAAGAACTCGACGAAACCAGATTTCTAGTTGATTTCCATTAGTCGATTGAAGAGGAAAGACAAAAATATTGGCATGACCGACACATCAAGACCAAGGTATTTTCACAAGGAGACAAGGTGTTACTCTATGACAGTCGATACTAGATGCACCCTGGAAAACTATGCATGCACTAGTTGGGACCCTTCATAGTGGCGGAGATCTGACCATCAGGAGAAATCCAAATTGCACAACTGGATGGTATGCTACGACCGGGATGTATGTACGGCGCTCGCCTGAAGCCCTACCTATCTTGAACCTGAGAAGAATGGGAGTCACTCCAATCCGACGGAGCTTGTACACTAGTTAGATTTGAGTTTTGATTTCTTTCTGGAATTTTGTAAATTCTTTTAATAATGTCCATACACGCAGTGTCACGCCACCATACATAGTTTACCTATTTTGATTAAGTGTTGGTTGATACAGAATTAACGAATCAGCATTACAAAACCCGAAGCATGATAAAATCTAGTAAAATCTATCATTAAGGATGATAGGGACAACCCTTGTGGTCGAAGGTGCCCTAAATCCAAATCTAATCAGAGCTAAAGGCCATGCACACCCAGTCTAGTAACAACATTTATTACCATTCTGACACCCCGAATGTCACCTGTTAAGCCATAAAGCTGCATTATAGCAAGATGCCATCGAAATTCGCTCCGAGACACCCACCCATCAAGTAGAAAGGTCTCGATTCGGCCATGTCCCTATTCCACTCAAACGAGTAAATACTCACATCACCCAATTAGATTTCCTTTAATTAAACCGTCTCGTCGGACAAATCACACCTTCTTGCATCCATACAATCATCATGAGGAGCAACTATTGTTAAACCTACCCATTAAAGCCAGACAAAAGACTCTCAACACTCACCTGAGAATGTTTTGCTTCTAAAACCGAGCATAGTTATTTCCACACGTAGCACTATGAACCAGTAGAGACCTTTGCAAAAGCCGAAGACATAGACTATCTTTTATCTACCATAGACATGTGAATGCTAAGAGCTGCAGCAAGCCAAAGCACCATGACGAAAGAAGCAGTACCAGACGAGATCTGTGACCCCTAGGTCGAGATCATAGAAGACCTCAAAGGGAAGATAGATAATGTCAGGCTACTCGACCTTGACCTCACAGACTCAGCTTTGTTCCCACAGATGCACCCAGATGTATTTTTGGAGTTAACACCGGATGGAACTAGACATATGCATTTTATACCGAAAAAGAAGTTCATTAATTTGTTTAACTCGACCATCATGAACCTTAGAGATTTACTAGTCTTCGACACCACAGGCAACATGGCGCACTGCACAATTTTTTTTATAAGCAAGGTGCATGACCGAAGCCTATGGTTGGATAAGCGCTATCCAATCCATGCAAAGGACATCCAATATCTTACTAGACTATCCTCTGAAGGTGAGGATGTGTCAAAAGGTTTTCAGGGACCTGGTAAGCATGGGAAGAATAAAGGAGAACTTAGCATGTATGAGAAGTTTAACACCAAGCGCGACGGACACACAATAGTCATCGAGCCAATATTACCTGAACCAGTCCGGACTGGCTGCTACATCATAGCCAGGAAGGTTATGAGGTCCTACTATAAGGGAGAATGCACACTGGATGTGCTATCTGTTGTCAATTTTTGCAATCAAGGATCAGTATTCAACTATTGTAGTTTCCTGCTGGAGGAACTACTCATAGCTTGTGAGGAGGCACAAGAGAAAGGTGACAGCTTTACCTACAGATACCTACTTATGGCATTCACAATGTTCAAGTGGAAGTCCCTGGTGGGCTGACAACCGTCAATACCAGACAAATGGCATTTGGCAAAGATGTTTGAGCCATGGCAGTATAGACTAGACTCAGAAAACACAGCGCTCAACAACGTAACATTTTCCAAGTGGTACAATGCTATAATCAATGGAACACAGAGGTCACACATCCCACAGGAGATCCTCAATAATAACACAAGGAATATTGCATTCGACATGAAGCGACACAGTACATTTGCCTCGCCAAGGCATGCTAGTTGGGAATGTTTTCACACACGGATGCTACCTTTTTATATAGGTGAAGAAGATTTCGACAAGGAGGTCATGTCATGGCCATGAGTTAAACGCGGCCCATGAAAATTAGGCATGCACTATATTCTGCCAGACGAGCTGATCAAGAAAAAAGACAAGGAAGCAGGAGAGGGACCAAGTTCATACCTCGAACAAAAAAAGCTAGATACGTCAGGACAGACCAAATTCGAGGCAGAGGAAGAAGCACATATGTTGGTGTGGAAGGAAAGAGTGGCCTCTCGTAAGCTACTAGACAATGCCTTGCTATTAGGAGCACAGGTTACCAATATCCTGGGCATTGTTCTTGGGACTGAACCATTACAGAAGAAGCAAAGAACTGGGGTCTCACTGCACAAACCCCTAAACCCACAACCCCTTGCATATGCCACTCCTCACACCCACCCAATGACCAAAATCACCCATATTATTGATATCAAGGACAACCCAGAGCCTGGGACATTCCTGTCCACACCCATCATTGAGCAACCTCCACCACGACTCCAAATACCAAATCTCCTCACCGCCACCCTACATCAGATCACAACTTTAGAGCTGATGTAGTTATACCACCCAGAGACAAAGGGGTGACAAGCCCCACAGACAACCATCAAATCCACCAAGCCAAGCTAAAAAATTTCCAACCACAACCCCAAAGCCCCATAGAAAAGTACTATACTATATGTTCTGAACCAAAGCACCCAGGAATGGCAACATGAGTCATCAGCACAGGATGAAGCTGCCAGAAGCAGAAAAGAGCTAGAAGTTGACCGTGACCAGCAAATCACCTCATCACCTAAGGGTGAGGAGGCCCAAGAAAACATCATGCATGATGCAGAAGTACCAGAGGACACAGAGATACCAGACGTGCCCAAAGAGCCAGAATCAACAATGGCACAGGATATGCCAACCACGTGAGTGAAAATGGAGAAAGTCCTCCAGAACCCCCAACAATGTGTAGAATTGATGCAGCTCTGCATCACTAGAGCAGAGGTGTTGATGCTTCTGCCCAAGTATCTAAGATTGAGGATCACACCAGCGTCACATACAGAGGAGGAGGTAGAAACTCGTTTAGACCACTCGATGGCCAGTTCACTCCCTCTATAGACGCGAGTACCTACTGATGCAGCTCCTTCAGCTACAAACTTGGTACAGTGGCCATCATCACAATTATTTGGGATAGTCAGAGCCTCCACATACCAACTAGAGAAAAGACTCTAGGATGTCGAGAGCTCAGTTGATCTCACCTGACAAGAACGGATAGTTGAACAAGCATGTAGAACATAGGAAAAACACGACAGGATCCTAGCCTAGCGCAAACTGGAAAAGGTCCAGGAAAAGCTTGCAGAAGCATGGCCCGAGATCTGGAAGGTTGCACCCGACTTTCCAGAATCTATCAAGATAACATAACCATAGAAACAAATCAAGCTAATGCAAATGGCATGGACACAACTCACGACACACACATAGTAGATACAAGCAAAGCTACGACAAGTCTAGCAAGAAGCAGAACAACAACCTTGGTACCTGCAGGAACAAATGTAGAGGATAATATTGCAAGGTAACAACGCTCAAGCAACACTACACAAACAGATTGCAGATTGCACCAAGATATTCAAGGTAGTCAGTGATTGGATGGGTATCATCACTCGACAAAATCAATTCTTGGAAGAAGTGCGAACAAAGATCCAAGTGATCAATGAGGAAGTTGCATTCATAATGGACCCCATGGAGTAGCAACAAAAGTTCGACCAAATTCAGCAGGCCGACAAAGAACTAAATTCCCTATATGAAGCACAGTCCATAGCCAAGAAAGAGCTGCATGAATTTTGACTGGTGATTCAAACCGCCTATATATAGATGCACTAGGTCGACGCAACAACTGAGTCCAAATGGAACTCGTTGGTTGTAGCCAAACCAAAGGAAGACAACAAATAAACGACCCAACAATTCTTTTTTGAAGCATCACTCCTTTCCCAGAAATGGCAGGAAAAAGTTTAAAGATTTCACGGAGTAAAGAAAAAAGCATTAGAGCTCATTCCAAAATTGGGCCCTTCATTTGAATAAGTGAAGGAAGAAAACACACAAACATAAGATCTCAAAGGAGACAAAAAGTTGGATAAGGGAAAGCAACAGTTGCTCCTGGAGAATGTGAAGGAACCAAGTGCCTGACTCAAGGATGAGTCAAGGGTTGTGGTCGGAGCCAGTTGGGCCCTTCATTTTTGAGAAAATAATTGTGCAAGTGTTGGTCACGCAAACTCCATCAGAGGCCGATAGGAAGAAAAACTGAAAATAGTTGTGGAAGCCAGCGCAACACCAACAAAACAACAGATAGTTGCAACAGAACAAGAGGATGTGAAAGCATAACAAAAATACATAACCCAGCTATATATAGGACATAATATAATTGTAAAATGGTTTTTGTTGTCGGGTTTTTGGGATTGATGGATTGTTGTATAGGTCGGTTCAATTAGATGATGATTTTGCTCATCCATTTTGGTCATTAGCTAATATTGTTAGGTCAAGTAGCGTCTACCAGAGTCATGTCTATGAGCGTTATCCAAGGTTTTGTGGTAAATGAAGAAGAGTAGAGTCTATAATGAATGTGACCTACTAGCTGGGAAATCAAGACTCTATGGCCAAGGGCCAGAGCCATGAGTATGGAATGTACTTTCTATGTAATACTGAGTTTGTAATGTAAGAAAGGTCTTTAATGATGATATAAGGAAGGGTTAAATTTCCCAATCTAATGTGTATCTACATTGTCTCTTATGCCTTTCAGTATTCCTATATATCTTATGAGTTACAATTGATGTTCTTATGGTTAACTGATGTTCACAATACTAGTAGGCTTGGTTCTTGCATTTAAATGTTTCTGATCTGATAATTTTGCTTGCGCAAGGACTGAAGTAAGTTTTGAACATTCCATGGATTTTCTGTAGTATTCTCCCTACCCTTCCCTATCTCTCTGTCTCAACAGTGCTTTGGGTGAGACTTCTTCTCTTCAGAGGAGATGAAAATGCCAATGCTCTAGACTACATGGTGCCTTTTGTTGGTAACCTGAGAAGGACCCTGGTCTGACCAAATTTGCGCCAACAACTTTTGTGGGGGAAAAAGATAAATTTATGGTTATATATTTGGATTACATCACCATTTTCTCCAAGTCTGATGATGAACATTTGCAGCATCTGGAGTAGGTTTTTCGGAAATGCCGGAGATACGAAATATCTCTAAATCCTAGGAAGTCTCACTTTTCCATGCCAAAAGGGAAGCTCCTGGGACAAATCATATTAGCATGAGGTATAAAAATTGATCCAAAGCGATTCAGTGCCATTCAAGAGATTGAAATCCGCAGAAATAAAAAGGCTATCCAGTCTTTCATTGGCAAGATAAACTTCCTAAGGCACTTTGTGCCAAATTTTGTCAAAATACTAAAGCTGATCACTAACATGTTGAAGAAAGATGTTCTAATAAAATGGTCGCTAGAAGCAAAATCAACATTCCAAAGGATAAAGAAGGATTTAGTTGAAGCCCTTGTATTATCCATCCTTGACTATATCAAGGATTTCTTCATTTTTTATTTTTCTTTCGAGGAGACCATTGTTGTTGTACTACTACAAAACAATGGAGAATGGCATGAACAACCCATAGACCTTTTTAGAAAATTTCTTCGAGATTTTGAGCTGAAGTATGATATATTAGAAAATCAAGATTATGTGTTGGTCAAAGAACTCAAGGAATTCAGGGTATATGTATTATAGTCTAGCATAACAACCTTTTTTCCTAGCAGCAGTGTCAAAGAGATTATGGTCTAGCGAGACCGTGAGGGGAAAAGAGGGAAGTGGATTGTGAAACTATTGTAGTATGACTTACACATAAAACCCACCAAGCTAATCAAGGGACAAGGACTTGCCAAGTTGTTATCAGGATCAAACTGTAAGGTGATAAAATTACATCAAATCTTCACCCATTCAGATGCACCCATCATATGGCATGGACAATATAGCATGCAGGTATTTGAAAATTACTCCTCTTCACCTTTGTAATTTCATAGATGCATCACTGGAAGAAAAAAAAAGGTAAGAAAAGAGATGTGGGGGAAAGTTATTAAATTCAAAGGAACTGATCTTTTGTTCTTAGCACCTCACGGGGAAGTGTTATCCCCGGTTAGAGCCGATTTTGTAACCTAGGTCTGCACCCCTACCTTTCCTCTCTCATTTCCTTATCCCTTCATCAAATTTTTCCTCTTCTTGTTGATAAAGTCGGTTTCCCATCTCTTCAATAACTTGTTTTTCCTTGTTGGCTTGCTTGACTGATTCTCTACGTAAAGTTTTTTCTTCTTTTCTTGACGGATAAACACATATTATGATTTGGTTCGAATTACTTGTCATTTCATTTTCCTTTAATTCAGATTACAAAAGGTCGGTTAAGTATGTTGTATGCACAGGGAAAAACCATGAGCAAAATGCAACATTCACAGTAGTCCATTTCAGGCTTGAAGTACGAGCAAACAAACAGGTTTAATTTTCAGTGGTGAATATCCCATGTACAGTTCAGATCAATGGTTTTCGTGCATTTGGAGCGTCGAATTCACAGAAGGATTAACGACTAGACAGAAGGCCCTATGTGATGAGAGACTACCATGTCAATTGGTTCCATACTACTATGGGAGATTTCCATGCGTTACATCCTAAAGTCCCGAAGAGCCAAAGTCCCGAAGTGACGAGAGACTACCACATCAACCGGGCCCATAATACTTCGGGAGTTTTCCATGATTTACATTCCGATCTCCCGAACCCTGAAGTCCCAAAGTGATGATAGACTACCACGTCAATTGGGTCCATACTACTCTGAAATATTTCCATGTGTTACATCCCGAATTCCCGAAGAGTTGAAGTCCCGAAGCGACGAGAGACTGCCGCGTCAACAGGGCCCATACTACTTTGGTATTCTTACAAACTTTTCATCTAAAATCTCTCGAAATCCAAAGTGTCGAAGTGATGAGATACTTCCACGTCACTTCAGGAGATATTCATGCTCCGCATTCAAAATCTCCTGAGATCTAAGAAATTGGCACCATCGCTAAATCAGATAGGGAAGTTCTGATATGGCATATGGATAGAACCTTAGTAGGGGTGCTAAAGTAGCAGGGTCACCCCAATCATAGATTGTGAAAAGATCGATGGCCACACTTCATTTTGGGAATGTAAAATGCCCGAATGTTAACATCCTTGAACGCTCCCGCAATCAAAACCATGGTATTGTGGTGGATTGTGTAAGTCAGAGCGGTGTGAAGTATAAGAACCACTTTTTTGATTAATTCAAGTGTGAAGTATAGATTTTTTTACTCCAACAATGTTTTAGTCAAGTTAATAAGTTGTTCTACAATTTTTAATGTAGAGTTAAGTCTCACTCATAGAGGGACGAGAGCCTCTAGAACTCTGATAAATATGTAGTTTTTGTATGTTTTGAAGGTTGGATTTTTGGGAAAGGATAGAAATACGTTAGACTGGTTGGACCCATTCTATGCATGGATTAAATCTCTCTACCTAGTGAATATACTCTTGATGACAGTGTTTCATTCAAATCTTCATATGCTTTTATCTTATCTTGAATGCAGTTTTTGATTTGTGCAAAGTACATTTCACTTCCTTCGGCTATTGTATAACTCGTCTTTATTGATATGAAACATGTGAA
The DNA here is from genome assembly GCA_032191745.1 of Picea mariana. Classification (NCBI taxonomy): domain Eukaryota; kingdom Viridiplantae; phylum Streptophyta; class Pinopsida; order Pinales; family Pinaceae; genus Picea; species Picea mariana. Next base: position 144,785 of record JASDQU010738782.1, read on the forward strand.
AACAACTAATGGTTGGTGAAGATTTTTTTTTATTGCAACCCGTGGGTGGCGATTGTGTTTTTGATACATGTTTAATGTCTTGAAATGATATTTTAAGTATTGAACTTCTTGCAGTAGATTATTCATTGAGTAATTGGTTGTTTCCCTTTGTTTTATATTATTTCACTTGTATGTCATTAGTCTGCCACTAGCCAAGGTAGACCCTCATACATATCATCTTGCCAACCCAACCATGCTCCTGTCTTGGTAAGACCAACCCTCTAACTGAACCAAAAACACAAATTATCAAAAGAATACTCATCCCAAAACTTAAGGTGGCCTAGCTTTGTCCTTCAACAGTCAGGTGCAGACTTTAGGAACAACAGTTGGAGTCCTAGACCCACCTGAAATTGGCTATGGCTGGTGGAGCTATGGAGAGCCTTGTTGTAACTATGTTAAACATATGGGAGACTCTCTTCCCATGTACATGAATTGTTAGAATTGTACATGCATGATATGTGCATAATCATTCGATTGATGACCTGTGTTTGGTCGTCGGTTTGGGGGTGGAAAGTAGTGGAGTGTGTGAGCTTGGTGTCCAATAGAGACAAGAGACTCAACCAAAATGTGCTGAGGAACTTGTTGTCTTGGTCGGAGATGATGGTCTGTAGTATCCCAAAGTGGACCCACACTCGTTCGAAGAAGAGATTGGCAGTATCTATTGCTGTGATATTATTTTTGCAGGCTGTGAGGATGGCCATCTTCGAAAACCAATCAACGACCACAAATACACATTTATTTCCTTGTTTGGTGGATGACAAGGCAGGCATGTAGTCCATTGAGATAGATTCCCAAGGCTTATTTGGAATAGGAAGAGGGGTGTATAAGCCTTGCTTCTTGATGGTTGGCTTGTAAATGGCATAGGTAGTGCAATATATGATATAATTGTTGACATCCTATTGAGATTTTGGCCAATAAAAATGTCTTTGAAGAACAACCAAAGTTTTCTCAACACCAAAATGTCCTACCACCCGACTATAGTGGGCTTCCTAAATCATATTTGCATGCTTGCCTCTATGAACACAGAGATGGCCCAGGTAGCATAAGATTTCATCCTTAAAGTAAAAATCGGTGACAGTTGCACCTGTACCCAAGAGCTAATAGGTGGTGGTGAAGTGCAGATCTTGTTGATAAAGTTGGGGCCACTCAGATGCTTCATGTTCACAAGAATGGAGCACAGTGGTGAGTGCATCCACAAGAGGCCGACTAAGGCAATCAACGAAACAATTGGAGATACATGTCTTATACTTGATGTTGAGATAAAATTGCTTCAGGTAGGTGGACCAATTATGATGGTATTTGTTCTGCAATTTCCCTTGTGTCTATATGAACTGCAAAGGCTTGTGATCAATGTGTATGATCGTCTCTTTTCCCAGAATGTAATGTTTCCATTGACGATAGGCTTATACAATGGAATACATTTCTTTGTTATAATTGGGGTATTTCTGGACAATATCAGAGAGTGTCTCACTATGGTATGCCACTGAATGCCCATGTTGAGTGAGATTTGCACCCACAACATAGTCATATGCATCAGTCTCAATCTCGAATAGTTGTTGCGGATCTGGAAAGGAGAGCATTGGAGATGAGCACAAGTGATGCTTCATATCATCGAATGCTCATTTTCTCTCTTTCCCCCACATGAACTTGGCCCTAACACTTCCGTTGGTCACCTAGATGAGGGCCCATGTAATATGGGATAATCCCAACACGAACTGTCGATAGAATTTGGCTAGTCCCAAGAAAGTCCGAAGCTCGATCAATGTGGTCAGGGATATCCAGTCATGGATGACTTGTATCTTAGCTAGATCAACATGTACCCCATGCCCATAAAAAATATAGCCCACGTATTGGATCCTTTTCATTCCAAAAGAGAATTTTTCCAAGTTGGCATATAGCTTGTGCTACCACATAGTGCTCAAAACCTGTTGAATATACCACATGTGCTCCTCCCACATTCTGATGAATATGAGGATGTCATCCAAATATACCACTACAAAAGAGTTGGTGAAGGCTCTCAATACATCATCCATAAACCTCATGAAAATGGTTTGTTCATTTGTTAAGCCAAAGGGCATGACTAGCCATTAGAAGAGACGTTCTTTAGATTTGAAGGTTGTATTCCATACATCGGTTGGTTCGATAGGAACCTGGTGGTAGCAATACTTTAGGTCAATCTTGTTGAATAACTTTACTCTCTTAAGTTGGTCAAGAAGGTCATCAATCCTGGGAATGGGCTACTGGTTCCTAACTATGATTTTGTCTAAGGCTCTATAATCAATGTAGAGTCACCAAGTCACATCCTTCTTTTACACTAGTACAATCGGGATTCCACAAGGGGAGGAGTTGGGTATGATGTGCCCCTTTTGAAGAATCTCTTGGATCTAACGCTTGATTTTTTCATTTTCCATCAATGAGCGACGATAGACTGGTCCATTAGGTAGAGGTGCATCGAGGGTCAGATCAATTGGATGCTTGACTTGGTTATGTGTCAGTACCCCTATAGGTGAGGAGAATATGTATCTGTATTCTTCCAAGATCCCATCCACTTGCTTCTACTGCAAAGAGAGGCTCTGTGTAGAGGCCATGAATGTGGTGGTGACCTTCTTCTTACTATGAGCACGGATCAAAAAGAAGATGAACTTCCCAGTCTATGAGATGACCTTACTGCATTTCTTAGCAGAGATTAAAGAAATAACAGTAGGTGGCACTACCTCTGGTATCATGTACAATTGTCTACCCAAAGTAATAATAACACTGTAGGGTCTAGAATCATACACAGCATGACACTTCCACAAATATGGTTTTTCTAAAAGAACATCACAAATTTCAAGGGGAGAAATATCACACAATACCTCATCCTTGAAAGGATTGATGGCATAGGGAAGACAACACTGTTGGCTGACATAGAGATCTCTTCCTTGGCGAAGCCAACCGATGGTGTAGGGTTGCAGGTGTGATGTTGTTGGTAGGTAGGTCCAACTGCTTGACAACCTCTGCTGAAATCAGGTTCTTCTGACTACCGCTATCGAAAATGAAATGAAGCGAAGCTCCCTTTACCCACATCTCTGAGTCAAAGAGGCATTCCCCTTCCTCTGGTTCTTCTGATTTGATTGGACGAAATTTGGTGGTAGAGACAGTGGCACTGGTTTAAACATCGATAATCCGCTTCCCTCCTTAAGGATTTGATTTGAAATCAGAATCAACCTCTGACTCAGAAGTCTTTAGTTCGACCATGAGGGACTTCTTGGAGCAGCATTGTTCAATGTTGTGCCAAGGGATTTTATGGTACTCACACCATTTTCTCATGTCCTTCTTCATCCTCTCATTTCCCATATTGTGTTGTGGATTGGACTGGCTTTCCTGAGGGTGACCATCTCGACTTGGTCCCTTGCTGTGTGGGTTGGGGCTGCCTTTTCCCTGCTTCAGTTGTGAGGGGTTTGTAGATCCAAACTCTCACCTTTTCTTCTTAAATTTATGCTCGATCTTGACAAAGTATCTATAAGACACATTCAATGAGACGATATCCATAAGCTCCCTTTTTTTTAATGTACCTATGCAAACATATGTGGTATTTGAGCACCAAATGAAGCTCAGAGTATTTGATACCCAATTTGGTGCATAGGGTATGGAAAATATTGGTGAAATATGGTACTGTCCAGTCCCTTTCTTAAGGTAGGGTGGTCCATCTGGTGTACTGGTCCTCATAGCTTCCAACAGGGTAGTATTGTTCTTTAATGGAGTCCCGAAAGGAATCCCATGTAGGTGCCACCAAAAACATTGTAGATTCCTCCTTGACCCTTTTCTCAGAGTAAGTATCCCACCAATCTTTAACATGGAGAATGGTCTTGAGGAGTGCAAAAGTGATATTTTCCCTATTGGAAAAATTGTGGACCAAAAAATACCCTTCGAGCCAATTCAACCATTTATCTACAACATCCGCATCTATCAGTCCTTCAAATAATGGAATATCAAAATTTACTTGTACCTTGAAGAGGGTTGCATGGTCGCTTGATGAAGATGCTTCTCCTGTGGGCAGTTGTCGAAGGATTTGCACGAAGTTGTCCATCATTTCATTCATTTGTCGTGCGGGGGTTGTTAGATCATGTTGTCATTGATGTTAAAGGATTGATTTCAAAGGAACAATGTCTTGTCATAGTATATTTATGAAGTATCTATTGTCACTGTTGTAAATGAATGGATTTCAAGTGAAGTCATTGATAAATGAAGTCATGCATAGATGAAGATGGATCAATGTGTTTTGATTGATATATGATGCATAAATGATGTCATGCATAGATGAATATAGATCGATGTGTTGTCATTGATATATGATGCATAGATGGATGGATGCATTAATGTATTGATCGTTGGATCATGTGGTCGTCCATAGAATCATTGACAAAGGGACAATGTCATAGTGATGTATTGTCATGGGTTATTCTAGTTGGATTGATGTAAAAATGACTCATTATTGTCTTGTCATGGTTGATAGGAAGTACAAATGGATGAACTCCAAAGTGGTCCCCTTATGGTGAAATTCCTCACGGGAAGACGCTTTGCAGCTGAGTTATCCTAGAACTATGGTTAGAAAACCCATGATTAATTGTGGAATAATGAGATCAAGATCAGTGAATTTGTCAGTGAAACTATCCTTGATGGATAGTGCTTTTCATGCCATTTTTGGTGGTATGTGGAACGTCGCATAACTCCCCACAGTTTGAGAGTTATGGCCTTGTGAAGTTGGAGGACCCTCATATGTTGGCTACACGAGGAGTCAGTTGGAATATGTGGGTGGCCACCAATATCCACTTGGATTACACATCTCTGACTAATCATCTGCTAGCGCACATGTCTTTGTGTGCTAGATATATAAAAACAATCTATATTTATTGCATAGGTTGAACCCGACAGCCATTAACATGACCCTTTTCCTCTGTAAATTTTTTATCTTTTGGAGGAAATGCATCAGCTTGATAGAAATTATAGATGGATTTTGACCATTTAAAATATCTCTCCTCCTCCCTCTAAAAATCGATT
>JASDQU010738783.1:0-66125 GCA_032191745.1 Picea mariana
TAACCACCTCTGATACATTCAAGTCATATTCATATTGTTTCAACAGTGATGAGAGTGTGTGTTTGGTTTCACGTGCCAAATACCATGAAGAAACATTAATTATCAGTACACATTTGCAAGTAGAATGACAACATTTAACCTTATTCACACCAGAGAATTTAGGGCAATCCAATGTGTCCACAGTGCTCAAATACCATAGAGTTATACCAGATTTCAATCATGAAACGGAGGTGAAGATAGATCCACAAGTGCTGGTTACCAATAAAATAGTATGACTATGTAAACAATGTAATCGGCCAGCAAGTGTGTTTGATTACTTAGGTGTATTGGGCATATACCATCAAATAGAAAATAAACCTTAAACTCTGCAATTTCAACCAGTGAATAAACCCTCAAGCAGTGCAAGATTGGGTATGGAATTTGGCACTTTAGTTAGGTCGTTTGGGCCACCTTTGCATCGATTAACTTTGAAATGTTTTTGACACCATATGTAAGCCAAAACGTTGCAAAAAGAAAAGATCAAAGACAGGTCTGTTACTTGATTTTACACAGGCCACAAACCCCTATAATCGAATGCTAAGATGAGTACATTTGCATTTAGATTTGTTTAGATGAGAGCTGTAAGGGTTAGAATGCGATCAGATATACAATATTCACAATTCATAACTCCAATCTGGAAAAGATATGATTTGAAACTAGGACATCAGGCTATAAGAATACCATCTCATTAGTTAATTCGTTCGCCCAGTTTTGGCAGTGATTGCCCTTTCTTAATTGTATAGATCATGAAGCAAGAACCAAACACTAATCAATATGTGTTTCCAAGCATAATCTAGTGAACTTTAATGAAGATGTATGAGTTTAGGCAGTCCTACAGTTCACCTATCCGATCTGAGAAAGTATTCAACTATTAACATGATAATCAGTTAGCATTAATATGAACCCGAGCAAGAAAATATCCAAGCAATTTTCAGATTTATAACAATTTTTTTTAATAAATAAAATATAAAACAAATGAAATTAATTAAAATATTAATAATTATAATAGAATTGGAATAAGATAAATTAACAATATAATTGCAATTTAGCAATATAATTACAATATAATTACAATTTAGCAATATAATTACAATTTATCATGACTCGATGCATATGTGGATTAACATGTAGTGTAATTTAGGGGTATATAAATACACCTATAATCACACACTGCCTCTATTCTTATGATAAAAAAAATGTTTAATAACAAAAATCAATTATTTAAATTGGAGGATGGGAAACGTCAGACCTTGCATGAGGCCCACGTGCCTCCTTCCCCCATTCCCTAAATAGAAAGTTAAAACCCTAACCGAACCCTAATCACTCACTTGTTTGTTTGTTTTTTTTCGATTGCTATCCATAAGGCAGCCTCACCCTACCTCTGCCACCATGGTTGCTTGTTTACAGGTTGCAGGTGCTAGCTTTGGCTTGGGCTTTGGGGTTATGTGTTTGCGTTGTGCTTGCGCTGCTTTGTGTGTGCTTCTGTGTGATTTTGCATTACAGATATGTTTGTTTGGTATCACGTTTGGTGCATTCACACTACTGGAATTTATATGATATGTTCTGATTCTGTAATGGTTTCCACATTTTCTTGATGCTGCAACACTTGTTCCTGCAATGACTTATTTGATGTCCTTGAATGGGCATCTGCTCCACACAACTCCTGTCTCTCTTTTGGGCTTATGTATCTCCCATAGAATCTTCTTGTGATCAATGTTGTCGAATAAATGTTGTTGCGCAGAGTATTTCTGCTGCAAATTGTGTGTGCACTGGTCAAATGAATTATGAAACACATCTGGTATGTTGTTGCTATTAATATTGCACACTATTTTCATTTATTGTAACGAAGATATGTGCAATGTCTGTCATTGCTGCCATTTTTTTCTGAGTCTGCATATTATTTCATATACCCTTGTCTGCATGGTGTGTATTCTATACAGTGGGTGCTTTAGCAGTCTTTCTCTGGTTGTAAAGTGGAGTATCTGCTGTAGATTTTCCATGTGCCAGCTAAAATTAAATGCCTTCTTGTTTAACTGAATGAGGTGCCCATCGTTGGTTTGCTGGTTTGCCATCCACACGATTCTTTTACTATGGGCTTCTTTGTTCTTGACTTGGGCGCTGGGCTCTATTGTTGTTTTTTGTTAGTTCGCGCGCCTGTGTGTTGGCTGTTGGTTTGCACGCTTGCGTGTTTGCTGTAGGTGTGTGAACAGGTGCGTGGACAGGTGCGTGTAGGGTTCTCCCCCTTCACGGCTTGGCATTTTTTGTTGGTCTTTGTGTCATGCGTTGGTGTAGGTGCTTGGCTTCGACAGATGTGGGTTTGCTGTTGGTGTATTGAACGGTGCTTTGGTGTGTCGGTTGCACACTTGTGCCTGGCATTGGCGTTTGGTGTTGTTTCTATGACAGGTGTACTACTAGTGCCGGTAGCTCCTGCAATGGCAATGTTATATTGCCAATCTTTAATGTAGCGTGGGCGAGAAGCAGAAGGAATGACCTGTACCTTACCAGTCAACATTGCTACCACTCGAGACATCGATGGACGCATTGTAGGCACAGCTTGAGTGCAAAGAAGGGATACTTCAATCACTCGGAGGACTTCTTATTTGGAACATGTTGATTCTATGTTAGGATCTATCAATTCTAGTGTTCGGCCTTCCTCGTATAGATCCCAGGTCCAAATCATCTGTATCTTTTTTGTCTGTGTGTTTTGGTTCAGTTTTTTATTTTGTTTAACAAATGGATGTTTTATTTCTTTGATTTTCGTTGTGTATGCTCGTATGCGTAATCTTCACTCTCATAAAATGGCTCCAAGATGATCGGTTTATCCCTAAGATCCTCAAATTCATTGCTCGTGAATGGAGAATTGTCATAGGTGGATATTGTTTCATCTCTACATTGTTGTCTGATTTCAAAGAATTTTTTTTTATCTCTATAACATGCCTGGCTGATTTCAAAGTTTCTCTGCGGAGTTTCATCTTTAAACTTTCCCCGGATCATTTCTGCGAATCTGCGAATCGATAATTCATATTTACCTCTATTTTTCTGCCAGTTTTCAGAGCTTCTGTGGATGGTTTTTACACCTCTACCTGAACTCTTTTGTTTTCTGGTTTCACCATCTTTAATGGGCATTGGTATTTCAATTTTATAACTCTGGATGCTGGTTTTAGATTCTATGTGTTTCAGCTTCTCATCTCTAAAACGTTTTTGGCTGATTTTTGAGTCTCTGCTTGTGGGTATTCCATCTCTGACACTTTTCTGACTACTGGTATCAGAATCTCTGCTTCTGGATAGTGTTGTTTCAACACTAGAGCTTTTATGCAGGCTAATTTCAGATGCTTCTACATCATGTTCACTCATAGAGTACTGTTTTAACACCTTATCATCCACATCAACAATTTTGCCGGTCTTGTATCTTCTGTCACAGGTATTATTGTAGAACCTTGAGCATCTCCTTCTTGATGGCTCTGTCTGCACTTATGTTCTACACTTCCTCACGCATATTCTGTCACAAATATGATGGTAGAACCTAGAGTGTCTTCCTCTTGATACAACTATTTCAAATCATATAATTACTTCAAATCAATTTGAGGGCTCGATTTCCTCTCTTTTGGGGTCACTACTCTATTCTCTGTAATAGTGGGCAGACAATGTCTTCTGCAAATACTTTTAGCAGTGGACTAATGTATTATGATCTCCCAATGAACAAAATATATATATTTTTTTATCTCACTAAGATCTCCCAAAGAACAATATTCTTTTTCTTACTGGAAATGGCATTGTTATATATATCTTCAAACAAATTTAGATAATACTTCTTTCTTTCCCTCATTATTCCCTACCCTTAACTTTAAGAAATAAAGAATAATATTATAGGCCCTTTTAGTTTTCCAAAAAAAAAATTTTTTTTTGGGGAATTTGGTATGCCTTTGTATGACGCTTTCTTCAGTTTGAAATTTGTCTCATTGGTTTTGGATGGCTACAGGTTGCACTGTGTTCTCTTCAGTGTATCCTCTTCCAACTTTCATACGCTTCTCTCTTTTCTGAGAACCTCTGTTTTCATTCTCACGAACAAAATTGAATTAATTAGGGACACTGGATCTTTTCATTCGTATGTACCAACTATCATTATGGCTCTAATATTATGTTAAATTTTTGAGTAAACAAGAAAGATAAGAGATGGTTAGAATCAGACTCAAGTAAAATATACTTTGTTACTCCTCAAAATGCATGTGCATTTTAAGAGATTCTTTCCAGCAGTACAGATCTGAAAATGTACATTGGAGGATGAATGGGCAGGCATGGCTATTCTGGAGTATTACTGTGCAGTTTGACCTCTTTCTTGGTTGTGCAGGTTTTGTATTGTGTTGATTGCCTTTCAATATGCAAATATTTGTAAAGACATTGACTGGAAAGACATCACCCTTAAGGTGGAGAGCGTAGTTTTCTCTAGTACTCGTTGATATTGGAACAGACACAGAGTTGAACATATGTAATGTTAGTTAGATGTTTCTGGCATATATTTGAACTCTTTTTTTTTTTGATACCAACTTTTATACTCTCTTTTATTTTTATTTTTATTAAATTTTCTATGTTTAATGTGCAGGTTAAGAGTGGGATTTACTAACTAACCTCTTATTTAGGCCCTCGGTTCCAGATTTGAACCAGGGCTTTGATACCAAATGTAATGCCCATTAACATATATCTAACATTTTGATCTTCACGAGCAATTTAAACAATTTAGATTCATCAAATAAATTCATAGCAGAATAAATAAATGCATAATTCAACAAGGTACCTGATTCTGATGCTATTCCCGCTGCCAGCTGCCTTCCTTCTGCTACTTGCTACACAGTCCAGTCCTGCAAACACAGAAAATAATTGCCCAAAACCTCTTGTCCACCCTGCCAACTAGGAAAACAACCTAGCTCCAGGATATCTACGGATATCCTGGCCCTCCGAGCCCAAAACCTCTAGCAACCCCGGTCCAATGTGTAAATCCCAAACACAAATCTCTCCCTGGTCCAAGACTTAGAGTTCTCCCCAAAATCCTTCTCCCCTTCTCGAATGAATGCCCAAGAATGAATAATCCCTCTCCATAATCCTTCTCCTTCCCTTATGCCTCCTTTACCGCCCTCGCACATTCACTCCTCCACCAAACACCTTATCCCTTAATTAATGCCTTATCCATTCATTTATTTCTATTTAATGGTCTTATCCTTTATTAAATATTTCCCTTTTACATATGGGTTACATTATCCCTTATGGGATACGTAACCCATTTAACATTATATTTCATTTTTAACCTTTAATTTAATACTTAATCAATTAATGACTCACTTAATAATTAATCATTCATTAACCCTTAATTAAGAGTTAATCATACTTAAGCTAATCATAGTAAAAAAAATATTTAATTAATAACATATAATTAATTAAGGTTATATAGTAATTAATTATAATTTAGCTAATTTTTAGGATTATTTATGAAATTATTCATATTAATAAGTAAAGGGTCATTACATTCAATCACGAGGTCACAATAAGACTGGCAGAGTTACTCACCCTGCTTTGTTGGTCTTGGTGTAGAGATTGTGTGTATTATGGGGTCGCTTGGAGGTATACCCACAATGATGAGTGGAAGCCTTTGAAGTTTATTTTGGGCTAGATACCCTGCCTTTGCATGTGGATCTGATTGTCGACTTTTTCCCCAGGAATCATTGTAGTAATTGGTAACGTTAGTGTCCTATCTCTCTATGGTCTTTACAAGAGGTGACTATGGAGGGGAAAGTCTTCACGGTACCTAGAATCGACGTTGGCCAAACTCACTCGGGCTCCTTGGAGGGTATACCCACATTTATGTGTGGGAGCTTGCACCAGGTTGTAAGTCCATTAAGCAGGTCGTCAACATAAATTTTCCACCCGCTCTATCTTATCGACTTCTTGCATTGTTCCCGCGACGTTGGATTTCATCACCAACTAGTGTGTTCATTGTAAGAATGTTTTTTTTGCTTTCTTGCTTACTAGATATTTAGCTTGTGCTATTTTATTTTCCTAGAAGACTCTAGGTTGGATTTACTTTTAATGGCGTCAGTTCCCGGAATGACCAATGAGGTAACCCCTTTTCCAGGGGAACCTTTTGTGTTTCCTTCTTACAGAAACATTGGTCCTCCTTACATCGCTACTTTGAGCCTTCTAGGTCTCACAATTGGATTATCGGTATGGTTGTTTTCCACTCAGGTAATCTCGAATGCAGCCAATACTTCGGTTGCAAGAACTTCCCTCCAAGAACATCAACCTCATGCTGATCCTTCCCCTTCTTCACCAGTAAGATCTTCTTCACCTTCTTCACTTTCAAGGTCTTCTTCCATTTCATCTTCTTCGTCGAGTTAAAGCTTTAAATCTAGTAACTCGGTGGATGAGAAGAAGAAGAAAAGGAAGAATAAGAAAAAGAAAAATAAAAAAGGGTATAAACTTCCAACCGTTGTCGGACATGTTGGAAGAAACCAATTACTGTTGATCCTGATGGGAGTGTTTATGATGCCAAGATCACCCAAACAACCCATAAGCCCAAGTACCCTTACAGGCTTTGTAAGGGTAGCCATATTCTTAAACATTTCCCTGGTATATCTAAGGTTATAGAAGAATGGTCTACACACCCTCGCCAGATCATGTCATCAGCCTCTGAACAACATGTTGATGACCTCCCATCAACTAGTCAGGATATTGTTGGGAAGAAGAAAAGTGTATTCAAGTTCCCATGTATGTTATGCAAATGGAGTCATCAAACTCACCTTTTCCCTTGTATGGATGAATCCTTGAAATTACTGGAAGAGATGATTGTTTCACAGTCGTAACTTCTAGTTGCTTATCACAAGCTTACTCTCGACCCACCTGTAGTTGATGGAATAATCAATCCGGTCCCTTCGTCGGTTAGTCTGGTTGATCAAGTTGTCAATATGGTCACATCCTTAGTTGAAACAGTTGACAAAGTGGTCAATCTGATCCCATCCTCAGTCGATCTCACTCTCTCATTAGAGAGTGAAACCCAAGCGGTCGATCCAAACCCTATTCTCCCCTTGGAGAATGAAACTCAAGTGGTCGATATGATCTCGTCATCAATCGATCCTACTCTCCATCTAGAGAGTAAATCTTATATTTCCCACGTTTTTCTTGTTGATACAGACACTACCGTGCTCGGAGGCATTCCTCCTTCTCCCATAGAGCTCCCTCCAAGTAATGAGCCCATCATTTTTAGTTGGGGTGTGCCAACTGGACCTCGTCTTCCCTCTCACATTCCTTTCAATATTATAGTACCATTTTGTGGTTGGGACATTCCTCAGACGTTGATAGATGAATGTTCATCCATTAGTATTTTGTCCTCTCTTACTTGGCAAGATTTGGGTTAATCTAAACTTGTGTCAGTTACCCAGACTCTGTTTTCTTTTAACAGAAGAACCAGTCACCCTTTAGGAGTCCTTCCTCAGTTTCCTGTAAATTTGGGAGGGAAAACTGTTTTTATTGACGTCATGGTAGTCCAAGACCCCTTGGATTTCGATTTACTCCTTGGGAGAGATTATGTCTATGCCATGAAAGCTATTGTGTCCACTCTTTTTCATGTGATATATTTCCCACACGATGGAAGAGTGGTGACTATTAATCAACTTTCGTTTGTTGGTACTGACTTGACCGTCAACCCAATGACCTCCCTAAATGGTTCTTATATGAAAATGGTATCGCCCCCGCCACAGGTCAATTATGTGGTGTTGTCTCCCATGCCTTCAGCTGCCAATGAATATGAGCCTCTCACTGTAATCTCAGTCTCTTATGACTTAGATCCACATGGTGATCTCTTCAATAGGGTCTTTAGAGCTTGATCTCCTTACACCTGTCGCGACCCTCGACATGGTGTCCTTCCAGAGTGTGTTTCTTCCATCTAGTGAAGATCTCTTTGAAGCCATGACCAATTTTTGTCCCTTCACAGGGTGTCCTTCCGGAGCATCATCCTCTTGGAAGCCATGATCAAGAAAAAGAGTCGTTGAGCATGTTTTTTTGATTTCAAGATCATTAAAAAATGAAACCATCTTTGAGCATGGTTTTCTGATTTAAATCTCATTAAAAAATGAAACTAGCTATGAGGATAGTTTTTTCGTATTTGTGGCAACCTCATTAAAAAATGAAACAAAGGTTACAAGCATGGTTCCTATTTCTGTGTTAAGCTCGTTAAAAAATAAAACAGAGGTATGAGGATTGAACCTGGATTCGCGAGCATAGTTCTTGTTCCTGTGTCAAGCTCGTTAAAAAATGAAATAGTTTTCCCCTCTCTTCGATTGAGTCAATTACTTCGTTATGTATAGTATTTGAAGCTTGTTTTCATCTTCCTGTGTCATTGAATGAATCAAATATTTGGGGGGAATTCTTTCATCCTCTAGACTTCATGCTAAAGTTAAGCCGCTAGATTCTTAAATTGGGGGATAAGTACCAACCATCCCTGAATTATGCATTGGGAAGTCGCAAGCATAGTTTTCTCTGGCTCAAGCTTGTGTAAAAATGAAACCACCTACATCAAGCATAGTTTCCTTTGGTTCAAGCTTGTGTAAAAATGAAACCATGTCTAAGCATAGTTTTGGCTAGTTTTAAGCTTGTGTAAAAAAATAAAATCTATCCCAAGCATAGTTTTGTTTTGTTTTAAGCTTGTGTAAAAATGAAAACAATCCTGAGCTTAGTTTTTGTTATTTCTCGTGCTCGTAAATACCTGAGAATGTAAAAGAGTAAACTTTTATCACTTTTTCGGACTCGTAAAGGTTATAAAAAAAGGAACCCCCTGGAGTTCCCTTTAAGCTCTTTCAGACTCTCTAAACATGAAAATATTGTCGAGTGATCTTGTTCTTTTCACACTCATTAAAAGTATTTGAAGAAAACATCTCTCGAGCAATAGTTTATCTCTTTTTTGGTCTCATCAGACTACTTTACAAAAAAGGACTTTTTGGAGTTTCTTTAAGTGTTTTTCAGACTCTCTAAATATGAAAAACCCCTGAGTTTTCTCTCTTTGGACTCGTTAAACAAACATCGAAAGACCTATATGGAACCGAACCACTCCTTCTTAGGGTTCGTTAAACATACTTCGAGGGACTCGTCTGAAGGATGAGCTTACATCAACAAGCATATGTTATCCTCCTCAAGCTTGTGTAAAAATAAAGAGGTACTCGCCAGAAATGGTGGGGGAAATTTTGGGAAAGAAATGCATCTCTATATTTGTGTTAGTGGCAGTAATAGTCACTCTTGAACATGACACCCCCTTCGTCATTCAATCCGGGTTGGGAAATCCATCTGTCTCTTGTTTTACCTACCACAAGTTCATATCTTGGGTCGTCTTTGAGTCAATGTTGCCAAGACCATTGTCGTGTCGTTCATATGTTCAAGAGAAATACAACCTTGCACAAGCCTTCTATCGATTCAGCCATCTGCAATTATCAATTCCCACCATGTCGGCCTTCCCTGTGTCAGTTTACAATCATCTTCATACTTTGATCTACCTTAAATATGCTACTTATTTCGTGTCATTGATGGGGTATACATCAAGGCTCTCCTATGACAAGTCTTTTCATGTTGACTTCAACTCATTATCCAGGAATAAGACTTAGAAATCAATTATTACCTTAGAACATGCATGCCTCAATGGTAGGTTTCTTCACTTTCAACACTGGGTTCACATCATTGACCCCTGATTGAGAGATTCTATCGAGTGCTCGACTTCAACTCATTTATTCGCATTCATTGGATTGTACTGAGGTACCTTGGGAGTCATTGACATCAATGGTGATTTCCCTTGCACTTGTTAACAGTTTTCATCAATGGCCGGTAATCAAGTGGTTTCTACCGTGGTCGACTTCAAAACCTATAACTGAATGTTTAGATTCGTACTTAAGAACAACAGGATTGAAGACTCTGGATCTCATTGTTTTCAATCTAGGTTGCGATGGAGTATTTATGATTTGTATTGACACATAGATCCACTTTGTATGTCTCGTGGCTATGTCCGAATCTGATTTTTCTACGAGCATAGATCCACAGTGTATTCCTGGTGGCTATGTAGAATCTTGATGACATGGATCTATAGTGTATGGTTATTGGCCATGACTGACATTTATGATTTAAATCACTTGTCATCTGATCATGGGAATGCCTACCTCATAAATGGTAAAATATTTCACAGATGCTTGGTTGTTTGCATGTTTCTGATTGGTGCACTCCTTGTTTCTGACACACACACATAATCTACAAAGTATTTTAGTTATCACGAGTTCTAGCCTCATACTTTGGGGGGAATTTTGTTACACATTATCTTAGTCACTCTGGTGATGTTTCTACAACATGTGTTCAGGCTTTCAAAAGAACCTTTCTTCATGAGAAAAGTGACTAGCTCCCTCTTCTACAAAACTTTTTTTTGGAAGGTCATCACAGGTCAACCATAAGGTACAGTGTGGAAATGCCTGATCATCGTAGGCTGTCATGAAACTAGCTTGCAATGTTTCCGCAGGCTGCACTATAGCCAGGGTGCGGTGACATTGAAAGACTGAGAAAAGGTTGAAGTTCACGAAAGTTCTAGAAGGGATATTCTAGAATATGAGGTGGCATCAGTATGGTTGGGATCCTACTCACTTCTCTGATTTGGTGGGATCATCCTAATATCTTTAACCATCTCTCTTTCTCCTATATAATGATGGATTTACGATGGAAAGGGTTAAGCAAGAAAGAAAGCAAGGAATTAATGAAGGAATAGGTTGACAATTATGTTAGGGATTATATTTCAATTGATGCTTGAGGTCTTCATTGGTCCATCAAGTTATTGTGTATTTTCTTCATGCAAGTTTGGAGCAAGTGTGTTTGTTGGAGAAAAGGGCCACCGAAAGGGAACCTTGCAACATCAAGGTTGTTTGGTTGTATCTTCCACTTTTACTTAATATAATATAGTGGCATTTTTATTTCCCATAAAATCATTCTCATTTTATTACATGACTCCTTGATCACATGTGTAAGTTTTCATTGAATATACTATTGTTTCTTTCACCTTGGTTGGTTTGTGTTTCATTGCAGATCTAATATCAGAAGAACACTGAAGCGGAGCAGGGACAACAAAGACATAAGGAAGCAATTTTCAAAGGTATGTCATTCATCTCTTGTTTGATAGTAAATTCAATTATTAAATCTTAGGGAAAGCGTCATGTCCTATCTTGTTTTTTTATAGATCCAGGTGGATCTAGGGAGATCAATTTATGTCTGCATTCACCGATTTATCCAATAACAATAAACCCTTTTTACAAGATAGTGAGTTATTGAAGAATAAGTTGTCCTAAGTTTAAAAAATGAAGATGGCATTACATTACATTCTCCCTTGATAACAACATCAAAAGGGTGAATATCATGGTTTATCAAAACCACAAGCCTGAAAATGTTGATTGAGTGGAAAAGGTGGATGGACACCAATATCCACCTGGATCAATCCTCCTTCCTTAGGAATAAATGGTCCCCAATGCATCAAGTCCCATCAGAAGATGGGGAAACCTTTTTTAAATATAAAACTTAGTGATCTAATTTCCTTTTTGAAGTAGTTGTCCTACTTATACTTGGAATTGACCTTTTAAAGGATGCCATGAAGCTATTGTTGGAGGTGTTGGATCCATTCAACAAATGTGGCTACATGATTTTCTTTGTTATGAGTGTGGGAGGACTCTATCAGTGAATATGAAACATAAATAGCTATATCAATGGGGGCTAATGGATAGAACCCCAAGAACACCTGAAAATGGTTATGGCCAATAGAGTTGTGAAGAGTTTTATTATAGCTATGCTGAGAAAATAGAACATTCTTCCTCACCAACATAATTAGGCTCCCACAAGGTGAGGATCTTGGTCAAATGTGTCATTTTTGGATGAGCTCATGAATTTAATGCTTTATTTCCTCATTCTCTAGAAGGGAGTGCCTAGAGATTGGACCATTGGGTAAGGGAGCACTAGGCACCAAGTTAATGGAATTCTTGAATTGGAAGTGTAAAGGGACCCCCATAGGTGAATAAAAAATATCATTGTGCTCCTTTACAGTATTTCCAGCTTGCTTCTACTGTATAGAAAGGTCTTGGGACAAGGTTGTGGTGGTCGCAGTGATTTTTTTTTAACCTTGTTATTGTATCATGTAGAGGAAAAACTTTGTGTTCTGAGAGATCACTTTGCAAAACTATTTTGTCGAGATCAATGAAATGGTAGTATTTGGAACTACCTCCGGTATCTTGTATAGATAACTCCCCAGAATAACAATGACACTACAAGGACGAGACTCATAAACAACATGAGGTTTCCACATATATGGTTGTCCTAAAATAAAATTACATACTTCAAGTGGGGGAACATCACATAATACCTGATGTTTGAAGGGTTTGATGTCATAGGAAAAGTGGCATTGCTAGCTGACGCATATGTTTTTTACTCAGCTCAACCATCCAATGGTGTATGGTTGGGGGTGTGGAATTGTGGGAAACTTCATTATTTTGATGACTTTGACTGATATCGGGTTCTTCTGACTCTCATTATCAATAATGAAATGCAATGGGGTTCTCTTCACCGACATTTTTAAATGGAAGAGGCTCTCTCATTCCTCCAACTCCTTTGAATCGCCATGTTGGATCTTTGCAATTGTGATTGTAGTAGTAGTTTTCACATTGATGATGCACTTTCCCTTATCCTACTCTGAATTAGAGTTTGAGTCGGGGTCTGACTCTTTTTCTTTAATCTTGGCCAATAATTATTGTTTTGAGAAGCTAAAACAAATTATATTGAGAACGACATGAAGGCAGAGATATTACAAGGAAACACATAGAGATATTGTAAGAAACAAAATAATATAGTTAAAATCATATTCTATTAATGGTTGTCTAGAATACAAAAGACTGTAAAATGTGAAGCACACAAGCTCGCTAAAATGGTGGTAGCTTATCTCTAAAGAGAGAGATGTCTCTGCTAAGCTAATTCATAATAAAAACTAATTACAAAGAGGTTGAAAATGAATTTTAACATAATGCATTAATGATAAATCCCTAAACATCCAAAACCCTAACCCTAGAAGATGAAATACCAAAAGGTTTATGGGCCCCGATGTGTTTAGTTGATACGTCAACCTCTTAGGGGCGCAATTTTTTCATATGATCTCTATTTGGGGCACTCGTTTCCCTGTCGGAAAGGTCTAGTCAAGAATTACATATTCCATTCAAACTAGCAATTTCGTTATGCTAAATGATAGGTGTTGTTGTGCCAAAAAAACATCATTTAGACCCTCAAAAGTTAAAACAACCATGGAATTTTGAGACCCGAAAAAATGTATAAAAAATTCCAAGGGTGAAACCATTCTAAGTTATTGGAATAGGTGGGTGGCCACCAGTATCCACCTATATCATTCCTCCCCCATTAGGAAGTAATGGTCCTCATTATGTCAAGTTCCTCCATCATATGGGAAAATTCTATTGAATCTAACACCTTGAGAGCCACTTTCCCTCTTGAAAACATTTCACTACTTTGATGACCCTATAGATTTGGATGTTATAATGGTCGGTGTCATTCATCTTAGCATCCATAATTTGATCAACTACCACCTATTCAATGTAGTTACAATTGCGTAATTTAGGGGGCAAGTTCTTGGTCGTGTATGAAGTGTCCAGGAGAGGTGGAAAATATGGTCGAAGAAGTTCCACATTAAATAATGGGTGCAAGCTAAGGAAAGGGGGAATACTCAATTCAAAAACATTCTCACCCAAAAACTTGGTGATGGTATAAGGCCCATATCAGACTGGGAGGATTTTCCGATGGGGTGTTTTGAGGTTCTCTTTCTACATATGCAACCATACCTTATATCCCACTTGAAACTTGTGTGGTACCCAATGTTGATCATGGCACTACTTGTACTTGGAAATTGCTTTCTACAAAACATCATGAATTTTTTTATGGATGTGATATATTCATTCAACAAATTTGGTTGCTCAACTAGTCTCGGTTTGAGCATGGTAGGACTCTTCCTATGCAATTGTAATGGGAAGAGTTATGTCAATGCAGGAAAATGGTTGGAACCCCAAGCACCCCTGAAAAGGGATATGGCCAATAGAGATATGGAGGGATATGTTTTAGCTATGTTTAACATAAGGAAGGCTCTCATCTCATGTGCATGGATGTTTGGAATTGTACATCCTCAAGATATGGAAAATCATCTTGTTGACTACCTATATTTTTCCATTTGTCTATGGGTGGAAGGAAGTCAATTTGGTCATCTTGGTGTCCATCATCGTTCATAGGATACACAAAATAATGGTCCATGGGAGCCCAAAATTAACCCAAACATGTTCAAGTAAGAAATTAGTGGTGTCCTCCACTCTGATTCTCTTCTTTTAGGGTGCCAAAACTTCCATCTTAGAGAATCGATCAACAACTACGAAGACACAATCATTCATGTGATTGTTTGAAGGTAGAATAGACATGTAATCTATGAATATGGACTACCAAGACCTATATGGAGTAGGAAAAGGGGTGTATATCCCTTGTTTCTTGATTGCAATTTTGGAAATGGTGTGAGAAGTGAAGGATCTGATGTAATTCCAGACATCTTTTCAAAGCTTCAACCAAAACAATTGTTTTTATAGTACTACCACTATTTTTTCTACACCAAAGGGTCTTGTTTCTCATATGTAATGAGATTCCCAAATTAGATTTGCATGATCACTTGAAGGAACATGAAGATGTCTTAGATGGAATAGTAGTCCATCTTGGAGATGAAATTCTGGAACGAGTTTTCCTACTTTCAATGTCTGATAGGTAGTAACAAATTCAAAGTCACTATTGTATAATTGTGGCCACCTAGATGTCTC
The DNA here is from genome assembly GCA_032191745.1 of Picea mariana. Taxonomy (NCBI): domain Eukaryota; kingdom Viridiplantae; phylum Streptophyta; class Pinopsida; order Pinales; family Pinaceae; genus Picea; species Picea mariana. The sequence continues at coordinate 14,940 of JASDQU010738783.1, forward strand.
ATGCATACACAAGTTGAGAACTATGGTTAGTGCCACAAATGAGGGTCAATTGAGGATTTCTATGACATGGTTGGTGCTACCCTTATTTTACTTGATGTTTAAGTGGATTTTTTGTAGATGCGTGGACCACCTATAATGGTGATCATTTTGTAACTTCCCCTGTGTCTGTATGAATTACAGAGGCCTGTGATTAGTGTGGATAATCATTTCCTTCACCAGAATGTAATGCTTCCACTATCGAAATTCCTTCACAATGGGTTACATATATTTTTCATAGGTGGGGTATATGTGAGTGAATTAGATAGTTTTCCACTATGATAGGCCACCGGATTCCCATGTTGAGTAATGTTGGCCCTTGACCATGTTTTGAGGAACACTTGGTCATATTTGAATGTTTTTGGACTTCGACAGCCTGTCAAAGATGGAGCGCTAGGTGAAGTAGAGATCATGGGATCTCGGCCCACTTTTGGGGCCCTTTTAGGGTTTTGGGTTAATGTAATGGGAAAGGGATGCCGGCCCATGGGTTTACCCATGTTTAGGCCTATTTTGTAAAGTATAAATAAATAGCTAAGCAATGTAAGAGTGGGGGAGAAGATAATATAAGTGATAGTAAAGGCTTTGTGTATATTGTGTGACCAACTTGTAGAGTTGAGTGCAAGTGTTGTGAGTGCTGAGTGCACAGATTATAAGAAGGCTATGTGCTAGATCTACTTGGGGAAGGAGGATCTGGTGAGGTGCACGCAGATCTCCTATCCTATGTGAAGTACAAGTGTAAGCTCTGTGTTGTAAACCGATTGACCAAAGCTAATAAATAAGAAGAAGACTATGTGGATGTAGCCCCAGGGTGGGGGTGAACCACAGTAACTCTGTGTGTTATTCTTGGTGCTTCAACCTAATGTGTTGGTTTCTTTCCATGTGTTGTGCTTGATATGATTATGCTATGTTCTTTGCTATGATATACTTAGATAGATCCACTTTTCCCTGTGCTTCTTAGATGTGTGGGTATAGATTTGACATATATGAAAGTGCTAAGTTCTAGACCTATTTTGTTGTTTCTAAGTATTAACTTAACCTAGATCTAAGTGAATGATGTGGTGCTCTGTGCCATCTATAGAGTGCCATGAGGGTTAAATACTAATGAATGATCTATGATAAATTTCTTGCTAAGAGTAAGAATCATAGATGTGTGTCCCAGCTAAGGTTTCAAACACTTGAGCCTTGCAACCACCCTTGCCTCTACCTCGGGTGTAACTTCACCTGCTTCGCAGGTGTTGTCGAAAGGGCCGGTAGTTAGGGTTTTGTTGGTGTGTTGTTGAAGCATTGAACCCTAGGTCTTCCCCTATGCCAACAAATGGATCTGTTGCCGGGACCTGAAACTGTGATTTTTGGGAACTGAGGAAGAAGAAACTTTGTGCAAAAGAAAGCTCTGTGTGTAGATCTGTTGCCCTAGTGCGCAACTTTTTACTCGACCTGTGAAGCTTTATGCCAAGAATAAGGTCAGATATGAAGAAAGGAAGATCAGATCCGAAGAAAGAGGTAAGATCTGTAAGCTCTGTACTCTAATAAAGGTAAGAATAGTCAAAAGTTCTTATATCTGGAAGCTTTGTACTCTGTAGAAGTAAGATAAGTCAATTTTTTATGTTTCTAGAGAATGGATCTAGGTAGGTTTGATAGATTTTGTCCTGGATTAAAAACTAGGGCATTAATAGATGAAATAAAGTTTGATATGAATAGATCTGATAAGTATAATGATAGATATGTTATACCTATGCATCGAAAGAATGTATAGACTAACAAGTGGATGCAGGATCCTAGAAAGAAATTTTTGCAAGCTAGCCATTATGATCCTAGCACGTAGTACAAGAAAAGTTGGGGATCATTAAAGATAAAGAGAGGATTAACTCTTTGTTACAGTTGCAGAAGACTAGGATATCTTGCTAAGGAATGCCCTAGGAGAAAACCTAGTTGTCTCTGTTGCAAAACTTTGGACCACAATGTATTGGATTTCCCTAGAATGATTGCTAAGTTGGAAAGGATGAATCTGAATAAAGAAGACCAGAAGGCAGATCCAAAAAAGGTAGAAAACCACCAAGAATCAGAGTAAATATTAATACGGACAAAAGAAACCCTGAAGGAACATAAATATGTACGATTACCAGAGATATTCAAAGAAAAGGAGTAAGTCAAAGCAAGAATAGGGGACTTTGACATAGACTGTATTCTTGATGAAGAAACACAAGTGAACATTATGCTAGAAAGAACTTGGGAAGCTATAGGAAAGTCTACCATGATCCCTTCCCTAGGAGGGACAAGTTTATTAAGAGGAAAGCTAGTAAACCTATGTGGAAGGCTCGCCCGGATACCTATGACTGTCCATGGAACTTCGATAGAGGAAGACTTTGAGATTATTAAATTTGTTGAAGATAGTGCCCCATTTACCATGCTCATAGGAAAACCTTGGATTGATAGAGAACAAGCCAAACAAAAAGAGGAAGAAGAATTTTTGGAACAAAAGAAGAAAGAGTTAAAAGACTTTATGACCAGAAGGATCACACACTTGATTGAAGAACAGAAGAGAAAATCGCAGATATTTAATACTAGCAACTCCGATGTCGAGGCTAAGAGAACACTAGAGGACCTGTAGAAGATTGAGTTACCTATTTTCGATACAGAAGAAGTATTATCCAGGAGCCCTAGGAAAGAATTTCAACAGTGTGAAGTAACTAAGACCATAGAAGATAAACATCAGAATGGTAAAAGAATTACTGAGATGAAGTTCATTGGGAAGAAGGCTAGAAAGTTAAGAAAGAAAAGGGCTAATACTGTAAGGTTACAAGAGGTTCTAGAGGATACTTCGCAGAAAGAAAAATTGCAGAATTGGACCTTCGTCGAGATATCTGTAGGAACCTAAATTTTAGTAAGCCTAAAAGATTCATACAATTAAACATAAATTTCTTTCAATGCCTAAGTAATTCAATAATCATCGTACAAGCATATAATATTCAACAGAAAATTTAATTTATCCACAACATGAATTAAATTTATGAACAACATGCTAATAATTTACATAATCATCACATAACTCAGAAAATTCATAAATAAAATACCTCTTCCTGATGCTAAACTCTCGCTTATATGTCCTCCCTGCTGCCTTGCCCAGCCTGCTACTTTGACCAAACCTTGCCCAAACTGACTAACCACCCAGCTAGCTAGGAGTAGCCTGTCTGACTCTTTAGCTCTAGGATACCGTAAGGAATCCTGGCCCCCGTGCCCAAAACCCCTAGCAACCCGGTGCCCCCTGCAATGGTTCACCAAAACCAAACTCCCCACACCAGAAAACTATGCAAACCAAAAATACAGTCTTATCCTCTCCAATAATTCTTCCTCCCTTTAATTTTCATAATCTTGTCCCATAGGACTCTTCCCCGTCATATCTCCCCCTTCACCGACTCTCCTCCCCTCCATTAATTACCTTATCCCCTCCTTTATTACCTTATCCCCTCCTTTATTATCTTATCCTTTCCTTTATTATCTTATCCTTAACTTGTCATACATAAAGTTTCATAAGGATTAAATTAAAGTTATTAAGATCCTTAATTTATTACCCAAATCATTGAATGTGTTATGTAATCAATTAATTAAGTAATTAATCAATCAAAAGTTATAAAAAATTAATTAATAATTAATTAATTAATTAATATTATTAATACTAATCATTGTTTAACTAAAACCATATTAGGACAACTAATTATCTAATCAATTTTACTTAATAATCCCTATGCATCTATTTAACCAGGGTTGTTACATACACCCAACCTTCAGGAAACTTTGTCCCGAAGTTAAGGTATCTCATGATACAAAGGAAAAGAAACATGGTTCACACATTCATGACAATTAACTGACACTATTAGTAAGTAAGACAAGAAAACTCATACATACTAGTGTACATGTACAAGAAATGCATGTGTAGCTAGTACATACAAGTCTCGTGCATGTACTAATAATCAATAACTATCACCCTTATAGTATTTTATGTATGCATCCAATTCAATCAACAAGACTATTCTTTTATAAAAGACAATAAACCAATCAAATGTTTGCGAAATTCTTTAATTACAATTATCTAGTTCAACAATTTTATTTAGACAATTGTGGTTTAGTTGTGTAATTATGAATATTCATATATATACATTTCCTTTTTAGAAGGGAAAAACAATAAATTCCACCATAAGACAAATCTCCATACTTTCTCAACTATTTCTACTCATCCTTCCTCCCTAACTTACTTCCATATCCATTCATATCCTTCCTCTGCTAGACTGTCTTGGAGCGTCAACTATATTGACCTAACTCCAAATACAAATCGTAAGCGGAAGTGTTACTATCTTGACCAAGCTTCCCCAGTAGGCAACTGACAGCCATCATCACACTTCTAGGGGAGTGTGAGCTAACACCGTCCTCCCATGACTTCAGGTTTCGGAGGATACACGGTGGGAAATGCCTCCACCCCTCCTAATCATAACTAGGGTTCACACCCTACAATGGAATATACAGTGGCACCATGTTGCTGGGATTTTTTTCATCGTTTCTTTAGTTTTGGGTAGTCTCATCACCTAAAACCTTGCACTGGTCCACATATCATAGCAATGCATCCAAACCAATATAATCTCATATACAAATATTCATACCATAATGTTTCTCAGCTAGTGGTCATGACATCCACTTTCATCATCATTATCCCTTGGCTATTTCATAGCCCATAACCTGTAGGTTAGTCTGTAATACAAACTCATACATTTCTATGCATTATCATCATGTAATTGCATACAATCATCATTTCAATTTGGTATTCTTGTACCAACAACTTAACATCAAAGTTTTCAAGTTAGAAATAGATCTCATAACATCCCATAATTCAATTTCGACACCCATTCATAAAATTATCATTTACCAAATAGATTGCATCATATCCAACATCATTCTAATAGCATTTAAACCTTCATGGGATTCACATTCACACAATATGTCACATCATATACATCATCATCTATACCATTTAAACATTCATAAAATTCACATTCACATAATAGATCGCATTATATCCATCATCATCAATAACATTTAAACATTCATAAAATTTACATTCTCACAATATATCGCATCATATCCATCATTATCCGAATATATTTAAACATTCATAAAGGTTCACACGTCTTAAAAGTTTAAGTGTATCATTTCATAGTTTCATTGTGAGTAGAAAATAAAAGTGTAGGCCTCAGGTAATCCTGGTTGTCTAAGTCAAAGGTGGTGTTACATACACCCCACCTCCAAGAAACATATTCTTGAAGTGGTCAAAAAAGTGAGGGATAGTCTCGTCGTAGTGTCTCGGCGTCTTCCCAAGTAGCAGATCCTGGACTATACTTGTCCCACTGGACCTTAACTTGGTCTACTAGACGATTCCTGAACTGTCAAACTCTATGGTCCAATATGCATAACAGTTCTACCGTGAGAGTTCCCACGTCCGATACCTGCAATTCCTTCCAATTTAGTTTATGTGATTCATCAACAACATAATGACATAAAACAGATACATGAAAAACATTATGAGTTTTATGCAAGTGGGGTGGCAGTACTAGATGATAGGCAATGGGTCCAATTTTCTCTTGGATTCTGAACGGTCCTATAAATCAAGGTGACAACTTTGTCCCCTTCCCGAACCATATGGTACTCTTATTAGGCCTGATACGAATGAAAACCTAGTTTCCCACTTCATAACTTCGGTCGGTCCTGTGTGCATCTGCATAACTTTTCTGCCTATCATGTGCTTCCTTTAGTCTCTGCCTAATCTGAATCACCTGTTCCTCCATATCTTGAATCAATTCTGGCCCAACTATTACTCAATCTTCTAATCTATCCCAACTCAACGGAGTTCTACATGGCCTTCCATACAGAGATTCATAGGGTGGAATTCTGATAGAGCTATGAAAACTGTTATTGTAGGAAAACTCTACCAAAGGTAGGTACTTCTCCCACTAAGTTTTATTATCCATGACATACATCTTGAGCATGTCTTCCATGACTTGATTTACTCTCTCAGTTTCCCCATCTGTTTCAGGATGATAAGTTGAGATTAAGTTCAACTAAGTCCCCAACACTGACTGCAAACTTGTCCAAAACCTAGAAGTGAATCTGGAGTCCCTATCTGAAATGATCTTCTTAGGTATCCCGTGCAAATGGATAACCTCACTTACAAACACACGTGCCACATCAGTGACATCGTAAGTGTCTCTAACCAGAATAAAATGAGCACTCTTGGTTAACTTATCCACTATCACAAGAATGGCATTGTGTCTATGAGATGTGAGTGAAAACCCCACAACAAAATCCATAGAGATGACTTCCCACTTGGACATAGGAACATCATGTGGTTGTAGGAGGCCTGCCAGGTGATGGTGGTCGGCTTTCACTTGCTGACACTCTAGGCATTTGGCAACGAAATGAACTACATCGTGCTTCATGCCTACCCAGAAGAAACGTTTCCTCATGTTTACATACATCTTCTTCACACTCGTATGCACACAATAAAGTGCTCTATGGGCTTCCTTCAATATGATGCTTTGAATATCCCCATTCTCAGGGATGTACATCCTTCCCCAATATCTCAATAGTCCATCTGCTTCCAAACTATATCCTTCGTACTTTGGATTTAATTGCCTCCCACTCTGGAGGTTTGAAGTAACCTTTAAATACCAACTGTCTCCTTGGAGTTGTGTCAACACACGTTCCCTCAGATTGACTTTTAAGGGTACCAATGAGAAGACACGTGGTATCCTACTCAAGGCATCCATGACCACATTTTCCTTTCCCTTGATGTATGAAATACCAAAATCGTACTCACTCATAAACTCACTCCATCACCTTTGCCTAGCATTCAGATCCCTTTGAGTGAAGAGATGCTTTAAACTCTGATGGTCCATTTTGAGCTCAAAGTTTTGCCCCACAAGATAGTGCCTCCAAAGCTTCAGAGCTAGCATTACAGCTGCCAACTCTAAATCATGAGTCACGTATAGTTGTTCATGTTTCTTCAACTTCCTTGATGCATAAGCTATCTCTCCTCCATCCTGCATTAGCACGGCCCCCAACCCTTTCTTCGAGGAATCCATGCAGACTGTGAAGTCTTTTTCCATATCCGACACTCGTAGAATTGGCACACTAGTTAGTAACCTCTTAAGCTCGATGAATTCACTATCACATTCTTCCGTCCATTCATACCTGACCCCCTTGCGCTACAAAGTGGGTTTTTCTATTTTTGAGAATCCTTCCACAAATCTCTGATAATAACCTACTAGCCCCATGAAGCTTCTCACCTCATGGGCATTTTCGGCACTGGCCACTTCATAATGGCCTTTACCTTTTCGGGGTCCACAGATATTCCTTCACTAGAAATGATATGACCTAAATAGTGGATCTCTTTCTGGAAGAAGGAACACTTCAACAACTTCCCATACAATTTGTTCTCTCTAAGGTAGGACAACACTACTCGTAAGTGTTCCTCATGTTCTCTTTCGTTCTTGGAATAGATGAGGATGTCATCTAGAAAGACTTGTACAAATTTGTCTAAGTACTTCTCGAATACGTCGTTCATGAGGCTCATGAATACTACTGGTGCATTGGTCAATACGAAAGGTACTACGACAAACTCGTAATGTCCAAACCGAGTTCAAAAGGCAGTTTTTTGGATATTGCCTTCCTTAATCCTTAACTGATGATACCCTAATCGCAAATCGATCTTTCAGAATATCGTTGCTCCTTTCATCTGATCGAAGAGGTCATCTATTCGCGGCATTGGGTACCTATTTTTCACTGTAGCATGGTTCAAGTCCCTGTAATCTATACACAGTCGTAAGGATCCATCCTTCTTCTTTACAAAAATTACTGGTGCACCCCAAGGTGAGACACTTGGCCTTATTGGCCCTAAGTCCAGTAACTGTTTCAATTGCATTTGCAACTCACAAAGTTCCGGCACTGTCATCCAATACAGAGTCTTGGAAATTGGTTCTGCACTAGGTTTTAGCTCAATAGTAAAATCAAGCTCCCTCTCAAGAGGTAACCCTGGTAACTCGTTCAGAAAAACATCCTTAAGTTATGACAATATCGTGTACTGATCTAATGAGGGTCCCTTCCTTTCATTCACTGCTTCCACTACATATAGTCGACACTCTTGTCTCAAGCATCACTTAACCTTCATAGTTGAGATAAAGTGTAATGATACCTTTCTCCGTACACCCTAGATCTCCACTGGCCTTCCTTCATCGTCTATACAGAGCACCCTTTTTGCGAAACAATCTACCAAAGCTCGATGAGCTTCTAACCAATCCATTCCAATGATTAGGTTATAAGCCCCGAGAGCAGTGACATATACCTTCAATCTGGTAGTACACACTCCCAGATCTACTATACAATTATCGATGCTAGGTCCTACCGCTTGCTTTTCCCCCGAAGCCATCTCGACTTGTTTAAATCCATCATTCTCATAGGCTGCCAACCCACTCTTTTCTAATGTAAATGGTGAAATGAAATTATTTGTCACACCAGAATCAAATAAAATCTTAACATTGAAATTATTTAGCGTACCTGATGACTCCACCACCATGGATTGATGTTCGGCCTGACAATTATTAACCGCTGCGTAAATCTGGTGGTTGCTACTTTCTCTTCCCATCGGGGCCTTTCCTTCTCTATGCATGAATCTTGATTGTAACTCTGGGCAGTCAAGCTGGTAATGGGGTCCTCCACATCCCCAACAGGTAACATGATATTGAATTTGCGCACTATTATGTGAATGTCTCTGAAACGAGTTCCTTCCCCTGGAACCCTTTCCCCTGCTAGTTTTTCCCTGAGATGGCCATGGACCTGCCTGCGTCGTTGCTGATGAAAGAGATGTTGCACTCGCTTCCATTGAAATCCCTGCGGTTACTATCCTTGGTGCGACTCTGTTACCATATGGAGGTGGCCTTGAGCTCCCTCCCCTAGGAAATGTCCTAGGGGCCTTCCCTACGAATCCAAGATGATGCGAAAAGGTCGGTCTCGTACCTCTGGTTAAGTTCATGTGTTCCTCCACATAATGCACATTTTCCATATCTTCCGCTACTGAAGACAGTTTCCACATCCACACCATAGCCCTTATCTTAGGATTTAGCCCATAGACAAAGCATTTTGCCTATCGTTGGTCATTATCCATATATGAAACATACTTGACCAATTCCATAAACCTAATCTCATATTCCTCTACAGTCATGTTTCCTTGTACTAGAGCATGAAACGCTCCTACCTATTGTTCCTCATAGTAAGCTGCCAGATATTTCCTTTGAAACCTCTCCTCGAAAAGTTCCCAAGATACGGTGTCCGAGGTAATATGAAGTTGTCTTTCCAGGTTTCCCCACCAGTCCAAGGCATTGTCTCTTAACTGAAAAATTGCTATCTTCACTTTTGAGGTGGACGCATAGTCCCTTAAGTCAAAACACCTTGTCATGCCTTCCAACCATGCTTCCGTGCGTTCACTGGCATGACCCCTGGCAAACTCTGAAAGTTTGATCTTCTGAAGTTCTCTACTGATGTCTTTGGGTGGAGCTCCTCCCCCTGAATCCCTTGATGCTTCTGGATTACCCGTTCCAGATGGTGGGGGTTCCACTTTGATCCCTGTTGGTTGTCGCCCCTTTAAAGTCTCATTTATGGCCTCCAAAGAGTGCAGTATGAGAGCTAGTTCCGACGATGGTGGTGGCGGCGCTGGTGGTGTTGGCGGTGCCTGTGATGATGCTCCTCTACCTCGATTCCCTCGATTTTTAACCATCCTTTATAATTTAACCTACATCAACCAAAGTTGTCAGGGTGAGTTCAAGGACGTTTCAAATCTGCGCAACTTAAGCTAGAAAATAGGGTTAGGCGTAAGTTTCTTTTTACTTGTCTATAAACAAACGTTACTCTCTTTAGGGGATTGGCTAGGTTAGGGCTAAAGCGTCTAAGCTTTATTTCTTCACCTAAGAAAACTATTGACTCCCTTGCCTGGTAGCTATGCTAGCCTTGTGCCATACTCGCCAATTCCTCTAGCTTACTTTCCTAGTGTGTATGTTGCCTCCTTCCCGCTTGTCCTAGTCTAAGTCCATTAAACTTTTCACTTACAACTAATTAAGGTGACATCCAACCTAATGTTGATTAATTATAAAAAAAACTAATAATCTAGACTAAACTTAATCAACAAAGCCTAAGTTTCAATCGCCTTAATCAACACTTTCAATTTAATCCAGAAAATTAATATTATTATTAGTATTAATTAATTAATCACTAATTTAATTAATTATTTTTTTCTAAGGTACAACGTGTGGTGGGTTGGTATGGAGGGTTATGTGAAAACTTTGAATGGGGGAAATCACAGGTTCAAATCTCATTGACTACCCAAATATTTCAATTTTTATTTTTATTNNNNATATATATATATATATATATATATTTCATTTATATTTATAAAAAAAAATAAACAATTTAACAAATAATAGATATAAATATTTTACGATAATCAATAATAAATAAATAAATAAATAAAATATATATAACTAAAATAAAAGAAAATATAGATTACGTAAATAATTTAAAAACAAATTTCTTTTTAAATAACTAAAGGGCGGGCACGCATGAAGCCCACGTGTCGCCCTCGTTTCCTCTAGCTCTTCATACCTAAACCCTAAACTATTCCTTAACCCTAATTCCTCTTTTTCTCATTATTTCTTCTTGTGAGGTTTCTGGTTACGCGGTTGGCCGCCATGGCCTTCTCTCATGGATTCTCCTCCTCTTTTTTTAGGTGTTTGGTTTCTGGCATTGGTTGCTGGCTTGTATTGTCTCTAGAGTTGGCAGAGGAAGAGAAGCGTGAAGAGTGTGGGTAGAAGAGGCACCATCCATGCCAGACGAGTAGGCATATTCATTCCTTCAATTTATCTCTTGTCTTGGTTCAGTCAGACCGCATTTTTCATGCCCATACTTTTGTTTTGTTTTGTTTGTTGGTTTATTTAATGGTGGCCCAAGAATTTGCAAGCACTATTGTTTCAAGATACTCTTGTCGTGTTTCATCTTTTATCTGAAGTGGGTTCAAGCCAAGGGATCTTAGCTAAAAACCTGTTACTTCAAGCAGTGGAAGCTTCTCTACCAAAGCAGAAAAAGCATTAACTGTTACTGAGTTCAAACATGCTGCAGTTGCATTACGACGACACTCTAAAATTTGACAGGGAGAAACAAAGTCAGTACAACTGTCTGATGATATTCTAATCCATATATTTGATTTTTTTTTATGTGCGGTCCTTAGTTGCTATAGGTCTTGTGTATCATGGTGATGCTTGGGTGTTTGGATTTGACTTAGCGGTGATGCTTGGGCGTTTAGCTTGTATGTTGTATGATCTTGCGCACATCTAGTGGGCTTGGCGCTGGTCTCTGTGTTGTGTGATATTGCACGCGTCTCGTGGCTTGGACTCTAATGGAACCTATGTGTGGTAAGAGGGTTTTATTTTGAGCAGAGGAAATTTATTGATATATTGGATGGAATGTGGACTCTAATGGAACTAATGTGTGCAAGTTCTTCTGAAGCCATACAAAATAATGATCCTTGCATCATCAAAATGTGACAAAGCTAGAGAGGACTCAGCTAAGTATGATAGTTCATCTTATATGTAAATAACACCTAGAAATCTCTTTGCAAAGTGAGACCATTTAGAAATGGTAAAGCATGAATCGTGTGAGAAGGGACACACATAAGGAAGTTGAAGTGCCCCTTAGTCAGGAGTCAGAACCAACGTCGAAGTTCCAATTTCAAGCAAAATCCATGTAGAAATTCATTATGTCATAAAAGGAAAAAGCTTGAAGGAGGCCAAGCAAGATAGGGTATGCAATTCAAGAAATATTGATAAAGTCGTGTTACAGTTCAACAAGAGTTTTATTTTTGTATAGAGGAGTGCTTTCATACTCATCAAGGATCATATTATCTGGCTTTTGCACAGGGGGGAATGAAGCTGCAAGTGGAAGAGTCGGTTCGTCTGTGTGAGTCGTTTTGCATCGACTTCCAGTTTTATCTATTTCCTTCCGATCCAGTTCACTTATTTTTCTAATACTCGCCTTTGATAGCTGGTTACATTGGTATGTTGTGTGGCAGGTGCTTGGCTGTTGGTTTTTTTTTTTTGTTTTATTACTAAATTTTATTTTATTTTGTTTCCTGTGTGTGCAACGCATGGCTCCTCGGTCGTGGCTCGGTGCATGGGTGTTATGTTTGGCACATAGTGGATTTGATTCATGGTGAATGGCATTTTTTCCGAGTTATATCCTTGGTGCCTTGTGACTTAACGCTCAAAACTTTGTTTTATCCTAGCCCTGGCGCCCAGCTTCATCGGTTTCTTTCTCCCATCTTCGCTGGGTGAATTCGTCAAGCCTAAAAGAAGCATCAAGGCACTAAACCTAAGAGAAATCGATGTCATCCAGCCAATCATAGGTAAACATTGTGAAAGGGCGTAGTTGATTAATAATAAAATCCATTTTTTTTTCGATGAAAGAGTATCGCCCCCCCCTAAAAAGGTGTTTTTATTGATCAAAAAAGTAAAATGAGAATGTTTTTTTTTAATTATGGACCGAACAAACTCAGTGCCTATGCACAACTAAGTAAGACTGCCATCCATCTCCCAAGATCCCCACCCAGCTTCCGATCCAGCAAGCTCCCCAGCTGGTTCTTATCCCACCCAGTCCAGGCAGTCGCATTGTTCCGTAGAGTTAAGTTTTTCTCGTCGTCATTCCATTTTAGTGAGGTTCTCCTGTGTCCTATCGGTTATCACCTCCCTAGGTATTCTTGTTTTAGTAAGTAATATCTCAATGGGAAAGAGGAAAGAATAGAAGAGCAGGTAGGAGGGACTGGTGGGTGACTTAACGCTCAAAACTTTGTTTTCTGCTTGGCTCTTGGTGTCGGTGCTTACATTATATGTGACATCAATTAGATATAGTGTAATATTTTATTTTTTTTATTAAAGTTGTACATAAGGATTACTTACGAGTCAATTTGCCCTGTCTATATAGTTCTCAGAAATACAATATTCAAATCAAGAACTTTGTCTTGCAATGTTCTATTTTCCAAGCCAACGACATGTCTTTTAGATTTCCTTATAGGTAAGGAGCTGCACCAAGTTGTCAATGCATATTTCCTTGTCAATGTTTCCTTTTACCGAAATTGACAATTGTTCTGCATCTATGTTTATTGGAACTTTATGACTCGAAACTTTTAAGTAGTGCTTTCTTCTACTTCCTTTATAGGACAACATATAAGAAGAATTATTTCAAATATTTGTCTGGTAGCCATTGTACCTATTGAATAGTGGAATTGCCATAATTATTCTCAAAGTTTAAATTTTCTATTGTTAGCAGGTTTTTCAAAGGGGAAAATTAATAGAACAAGTGCCTTTTGTTTTGTGTGTTTGACATTTATTTTTGGGTATTGCTTGTAGGTTAGGTGGAGCTGGAGCTTGGAGCTCATATTTATACCTAATTAAAGGGTTTCAGGGTTGTTTAAATTTCTGGGTGGGTACAGTTCCATTCCTAAGTTGGGTAGGCGGGTAGGTAGGCCCTTAAGGCTCCAGATTGTGAACTACAGCTTTGATACCATGTGTAGGAACCTAAATTTAAGTAAGCCTAAAATATTCATACAATTAAACATAAATTTCTTTCAATGCCTAAGTAATTCAATAATAATCGTATAAGCATATAATATTCAACAGAAAATTCAATTTATCCATAGCATGAATTAAATTTACGAACAACATGCTAATAATTTACATAATCATCACATAACTCAGAAAACTCATAAATAAAATACCTCTTCCTGATGCTAAACTCTCACTTATCTGTCCTCCCTGCTGCCTTTCCCAGCCTGCTACTTTGACCAAACCCTTCCCAAACCGACTAACCACCCATCCAACTAGGAGCAGCCTGTTTGGCTCCCTAGCTCCAAGATACCGTAAGGAATCCTGGTCCCCGTGCCCAAAACCCCCAGCAACCCGGTGCCCCCTACAATGGTTCACCAAAACCCTCAAAACCAAACTCCCCACACCAAAAAACTATGCAAACCAGAAATACAGTCTTCTCCTCTCCAATAATTCTTCCTTCCCCCAATTTTCATAATCCTGTCCCGTAGGACTCTTCCCCATCATATCTCCCCCTTCACTGACTCTCCTCTCCTCCATTAATTACCTTATCCCCTCCTTTATTACCTTATCCCCTCCTTTATTATCTTATCCTTTCCTTTATTATCTTATCCTTAACCTGTCATACGCAAAGTTTCATGAGGATTAAATTAAAGTTATTAAGCCCCTTAATTTATTACCCAAATCATTGAATGTGTTATGTAATCAATCAATTAATTAATTAATCAATCAAAAGTTATAAACAATTAATTAATAAATAAATAAATAAATAATATTATTAATACTAATCATTGTTTAACTAAAACCATATTAGGACAACTAATTATCTAATTAATTTTACCTAATAATCCCTATGCATCTATTTAACCAAGGTTGTTACAATATCAAAACAACAACATAGAGTACTTCGCCATGATGAAGCAATATAGCCATTGGGGCTGATATATCCATTCGACTTCCACCTCAAACGGGCAGAAAAGAAATAAAGGTTCGTCATCCAACCGTTGAAACGCGCCATAACGGGTCGAACAGGAGTTAATGAAGGATCATAATCATTGCCAACAAACCATTTCTAAGTTTCCCTACTTAGTCCATCGTGCCACGCACCAAGAATACTTTTTTCTAAGTGAATTTGAGCAGAAAACCTGAGATTAATTCACCCCGAGATCATTGCTTTGTTCCCATACTATTCACTGTAGTCCCTGAATTCCTTTCACACCCAAGATAGTTGACCCAAGCTTGTATGTTGGATGAGCTCAGCACTGCTGATAAAGTAGTTGAAGAAGTTTTAATTGACTTAATGACTGAGAAATTCATGTCGGAGCGAGGAGTGTCTACAAGCATACATGCATCATCCTCGGGAGCATTTCCAGCTTCCCCCTCCACTACTCGAGCAGGACCATCCCGACCACCTTCAAAAAGACAATCTAAGCTTGGAAATGACTTCTCCACTGTGAAGATAATCCCAAGTATCTTGCCTAAGTATATCCCACCACTAAGCGGCACAGTGAATTGAGATACTGTACCCAGAGACTTCGACTATTCTTTGGTCACTGTGTACCTCCTGAAAGGGGTGCGCACAGTTCGTGTTGACCAGGATAAGCTCACAGTGCTGAAATTTAGTGATTTTAGCATTGGAGATCGCAAAGTTTACAATATGCTAGCCCCACACAAGTACTTAACTATCACAAAAGGGAGGAACCCAAAGATTGTCCTTCAGTAATGGACCCATAACCTCGCGTATTCAACCCTCCTCAATGTAATGAAGATTCCTCATTTCGGGAGACATTAGGAAGTGAATTCATGCGTCAGATTGTTGTTGTCCTGCTACCACGAAGGATACTTATGGTTGGAGCGTTGCATCACTGTGGATCCAATTCTGATCAATTGGATTATAGGGCTAAGCATGCAGGGCCCTAACCTGCAAGAATTTTACCCTGGAAAGACTGCAAGTCGTGCTCTCGCCCAACAAATAAACGAAACATATGGTGATGTAGAAAAGGGCATGCGAGGCTACAAGGTAGCCTCCATTGAGAATGCAGCAGTGTACGTTGTTTTCCAGATGATCACAAGGAAGCTAGTCCGCAAGGACAGACCCACACAGGTGACTGGATTTTTAGTTGACCTCACAGGGAACTATGCGGAGGGACTACAAATGAAATGGGTGAAGTACCTTGTAAATCATCTAGAGCTTGACTGCAGAGAAGCGAAAGACCAAGGGTATGAGTTCCACTTTAGTTGGTTGCTCATATCCATCACTTTCATTGCATGGGAGCTACCAGAAGGTGCCACTTTTCTGGAGATCGAACCCTTTGAACCTCTGGCTGTGAAGTTTTGTATGTTGTGGTACTCCAGTGACATGAACAAGCAGTTGTAGTCCAATGTCATCTTCCACGCTTATTACAACCAATTGAAGAATGCAATCCAGTCTACACCATGCCTCACCCCAAACACACTTCATAGGTTTAGACCTTTGATCAAATTCAGCACGGACTACCACTTCACCTATATCACAACGCGCGTTGATGAGCACAAACAACAACTCCAGTCATAGTACAAATTGACAGAAGAAGACTTTGAGGAGATTACCAAGGAATGGTCGGCAGACCTCCTTGTTCCAGTGGACCCCATAGAAATATCTGAAGTGGAAAGCCCTGAAGCTATAATGGATACAACTGGACTGAGAAAGACTAAGAAGGATGATTAAGTTCAAGATATCCATAGCACATCCACGAAGACCACTAAGATCTCACCTTTGCAGGGAGGTGATGGTGAAGAACTAGGTGGCACAGAGGTTGATCAAAACAAAGGCGAGGTTACTCCGCCTAGAGAGGAGGAAGATCCCTCTAAGAAAAGGAAGGTCATCCCCCCAAAGCCCTCATCCTGAAAGAAAACTAAGGCCACCTGGACTACATTTAAGACTACCCTCACACAGGACGAATTCGACTTCTTGATCGTTGTGCTAAATGATGCCTCGCTAGAGATCGCAGAAAGGCAAGAAGCGAAGCAGGAGGAGATATTCAATCGACTCATGGTTGAAATTAAAGAAGTGCAGTAGGCACTCCAGTCTAGCTGAGTCATTTCTACTATGCCCTTGACGACGGGAACAACAGGAATAGGTGATGAGCCCACCCAATTACGCCAGATCACCGAGAAAGTCAAAGCTCGCCTTCGACGAGCTCAAGAAGACAGCGCAAACCACCCAAGCTTTGGCACAAGTACAGAGTGCACCGATAGTACAATAGAGGAAGGAAGAATAGGAACAACTTGCCTTACAAGCGAAGTGGGAGGAGGAGAAAGCACAGTTACAGTAGAGCAAGGACCAATTACTAGCAGATAAACTTGACGTATAGGAACAAATTCACAAAGCACTTCATTTTGTGACGGTCATTGAAGTGAAAATTGAAGAATGTATCCCACAGCAGGTGGCACAACATGAAGAATTAATCCAACAACTTCAGTAGCGCATCACAGATATGGAGCTTTGTACCATGCCCGAGACTCCCCAAGAAGTAAGAGATCTAAGGGAGGCAACTGCCTGTAGCGTAGTTGACAGGTTAAAAACCTTGGCTTTGGGCTATAAGTAGTTGAGTGCTAGAAGCTCCTAGACTTATGAGAACCTCATAGAGAAGCCAGAATTGTAGACATTAGAGGTACAACTCCAAGAAGAAAAGAATCATGCAGATATGCTACAGGGGCAGCTGAAGGCCTTGACCCCAGTTGAAAGAATGAAGCGATTTCTAAAACAATGTACCATCCAACAACAGGTACACATGCTGCAAAGTAAAGTGATGGAAGTCTCTCAATGAATTCAACCACTCCAAGAGAAAGCATGCCAACTGTTCACTGAAGTTGAGAGCCAAGTAATCGAGATTGAATAGGTTGTCATCACCACAAAACAATGCATGGAAGGACCAGTAAACGACGCAGTGATCCGGGAATTCACTGAGTAAGAGGTTGTCGCACTGTAGCAGGTTGAAGTAGCTTGGGACAAGCTCGAGACATTTGAAGCAGAGTTGATCAGACCAGAGTAACTCAGGACGAGTCACAGGTGAGTGTTGGGGGCCTATTGGCCCTTGACCAAGTTTTGAGGAACACTTGGTCATATTTGACCATTTTTGGACTTTGACAGCCTGTCAAAGATGGAGCGCCAAGAGAAGCAAAGATCACGGGAAATCGGCCCACTTTTGGGTCCCTTTTAGGGTTTTGGGTTAATGTAATGGGAAAGGGATTTCGGCCCATGGGTTTACCCATGTTTAGGGATATTTTGTAAAGTATAAATAAATAGCTAAGCAATGTAAGAGTGGGGGAGAAGATAAGCTAAGTTCTAGTAAAGGCTTTGTGTATATTGTGTGACCGACTTGCAGAGCTAAGTGCAAGTGTTGTGAGTGTTGAGTGCATGGATTGTAAGAACGCTATGTGCTAGATCTACTAGGGGAAGGAGGATCTGGCGAAGTGCGTGTAGATCTCTTGTCCTATGCGGAGTACAAGTGTGAGCTCTATGTTGTAACCCGATTGACCAAAGATAATAAAGAAGAATAAGAGTTTGTGGACGTAGCCCCAAGGTGGGGGTGAACCACGATAACTCTATGTGTTATGCTTGGTGCTTCGACCTAATGTGTTGGTTTCTTTCCATGTGTTGTGCTTGATACGATTATGTTATGTGCTTTGCTATGATATACTTAGATAGATCCACTTTACTTTGTGCTTCTTAGATGAGTGGGTATAGATTTGACATATATGAAAGTGCTAAGTGATAGACCTATTTTGTTGTTGCTAAGTACTAACTTAACCTAGATCTAAGTGAATGATGCGGTGCTCTATGCCATCTGCAGAGTGCCATGAGGGTTAAATACTAATGAATGATCTATGATAAAGTGCTTGCTAAGAGTAAGAATCACAGATCTGTGTCCCATCTAAGGTTGCAGACACCTGAGTCTTGCAACCACCCTTGCATGTACCTCGGGTGAGACTTCATCTGCTTCGCAGGTGTTTCCTAAAGGGTCGGTAGTTGGGGTTTTTTTGGTGTGTTGTTGAAGAATTGAACCCTGGGTCTACCCCTATGCCAACAATTGAGGACTGCACAAATAGCATAATCTGAGGCATTTGTCTCAATCTCAAATGGTTGTTGCATGTCTAATATAATAAGTGCTAGTGCTAAGAAGAGGTGGAATTTCAAATCCTTGAATTATTTCTATTGGGATGCAACCCAAACTAACTTGGTTTTCACTCTGCCCTTAGTCACTTGGATTAGGTCCCAAGCAATATGAGAGAATCCAAACAAAAATCTACGATAGAAGTTGGCGAGGACCAAGAAGCTCCAGATCTCAGTGAGTGTCTTTGAGCTCGACCAATCACACATGAATTGGATCTTGGTTGGATCCACATGCATGTTGATATTATGGTAGCTGCGAGGTATTTACCTCCACGTTTAAACCTGACGAGAATAGAATATCCTGAGAAGCAAGAAGAAACCCTAAATAATTGGTTAACAACCCTAGAAGACAACTCAACTCAAGAGAATGGTTCATATTAGGTTATTAGACTCCAAGAGAAGAATCTGACCAAAAACAAATGTTATATACTAAGTAATTAGCACCCAGAATGAGAATTCGGCCCAGGCAGTCTGGCATAAACAATATAAATATAGGAGGCCAATCTTCATTTTGGCCAGACTTCTCAAAACTATAGAAGTACACTTGTGCGCACTGCAATTGGCTAGTTTGTGCGCAAGTCCTGGGAGAAGTTGTTGTCAGTAGTTATGCAATATGTATTTTTGGTTTTGTGGGTTGGAGTCTCTGATAATCTTTTGTTATTCTTTCTTGGTGTGCTATCCTTGGAGAGAGGTGTGCCATCTTTGTTTGGCTATTAATCCTAGGGTTTGCTTCCAGAATCTTTCTCTATCAAGGTTAAGGTGCTCGAGGGTGGCTTCGACCTATGGTTGGGTGACACTATTTCTATATTGTCTATGGTTAAATGAGCACATCCATTATATTCTAACCTATTATGATCCCACACTATCTTCAGACAGTCTAACCACTGGAAGATAGATTGGGAGGATTTGCTCAGTTGCAGTTGGAGTTGCAGCCAGTTTTTGTTGCAGCAACGAAAACATAACCCTCTCATTGAGGCACCTTAAGTGAATGGATTGACCTAATTTATGGATAGACTAGTGTTCCCTAGACTAGATCATCTCCTGATACTCTCAGCAAGCTAAGACGTCAAGTTTGAGTTTTTGGTCAAAATCAAGGGTTGACCAATTCAAAGCAGTTATGACTTACTCTATGAAGTCAGAAAACAAGTTAGAAGGGGATTATAACTTTAGATCGTGGAAGAAAAGGATTTACCTCATCCTTGCCAAGAATAAAGTGTTGGATATCGTGAAAGGAAAGATCATGGA
Organism: Picea mariana; assembly: GCA_032191745.1. Classification (NCBI taxonomy): domain Eukaryota; kingdom Viridiplantae; phylum Streptophyta; class Pinopsida; order Pinales; family Pinaceae; genus Picea; species Picea mariana. The sequence continues at coordinate 35,061 of JASDQU010738783.1, forward strand.
ACCATAGTTCGAAGAAGGAAAAGAGACGGAACCTCAGAATGTTGCAGTTTTGGAGACGTTCAAAGACAGTGACATAAATTCCATGAGTATCATAGTGGACTCTATAAAATACCACTTGATACCCTACATCTCCCATCTTGACTCATCTAAGAAGATGTATGATTCCCTAATAAACCTCTTCTCAGTTAGAAACATTGGACATGTAATGAGTCTGAAGAATGAGCTTCATGACATGAAAATGAATAATGATCACAGCATAACATCATAGTTTGTGAGAATCTCTTAGTTGAGAGATCAACTACAAGCCATTGAAGAGATCATTTCAGAGAAGGAACTGGTAAATATAGTACTCAATGGTCTTCCCAAGACATGGGATGCATTTGCCGCAAGCATGAACACAAGGAAGGAGTATCCCACATTTGAAGAAATTTAGACTTGTTGTGCACAAGAAGAATCAAGGATTAGTGCAAAAGAGAAACCCCAAAAGAAATACAATGATCAATCCCTCACAACAAATTTCAATAATTTCAGAAATAAAAATAAGTTTGGCTCGAGGAAGAAACCAAATCAATGGAAAGATATGTCAAAAAAATACAACTTCAATTGTCGAAAATATGGTCACTACAAGAATCATTTTCTTGACCTAAAGAAAAGAAAGGAAACATATAAAGCATCAGTTGTCAAAGAAAGGGAACCCTCAAAGAATCCAAGCAGGAAAAAACAGACTTCTTCTTCTAAGACAAGGTAAAAATACTCTTCATAGTTCTTGTACATACCATGTTTTATGTACATATCCTACATATCTATTTCTTAGAAGATGATATGTTCAAAGAAAAACTATACCTATGGAAGAACAAAAAGATAAGGATTTCTATCACAATGACTACAAGTCAGGAAATACACATGAAAGGATGAAGTACATCAACAATCCCGAGTAACAATTCATGTGGAAGTTATTACATAAGTAACAACTCCAAGATAAGCCGAAATCAGAATCAATCTTGAAGAAACCTAGAATAAGTAAAGACAGAAAGAAGTCAGCAATCAGGAAGAAATTGGAAAAAGACTTAAGTCAATAAGAATGTAGATGGAAGCGTGGACTCTATTAGATGGAGGGAGCCGGTTATATATTTCCAAAAGAAGAGCATACATTCATGCATGAAGAAATTATTAGGAGGGATCTAATCCTAAATTATATGATCCATTGAAGATGATGAGGTATCTATCCATGGTAGCAACCATGAAAAGGTAGCACGTGTTCAATGTGACTTTAGAATAAGTCTTCTTCGAAAAGAAGCCTTAAAGTATCCCTGGTTGTCCATCCACATCCATGGTCCTATGATGAAAGAAAGAATTTTGAATATTCAAGGCATGGAATCTATAGAAAAATCCATGGACCCAAGATCTAAAGAGAAACATGAGGAAGAACATGAAGATTCCAAGAGAGAAAGAAAAGCCAGAACAACTAGTCATTGTATCGAGAATCACAAGACTACCAGCCTGATATGAACTCACTAAAAGTAATCAAGCAGAGGAAATGAAAGTTGTGATGAAGAACATTGTATGGAAGACTTATGAATGAAAGAATTGTGAGATCCAGAACTAAAGGTTCTCCCTGATGGAGGGAGAGGACTATGATGATAGCTTGTTCTAGACATACCTCTATCTGAGACATTATATCTCGTGCAATATCCATGGGTTGGATTTTACATCAGGCGAATGTAAGGACTGTTCTCCTCGATAGAGTAATCAAACAAAGAAGCGTATGTAGAGCAACTTCAAGGTTTTGAGGTATACCAGAAAGAGACTCTTGTATGCAGATGGAAGAAGACAACTTGGTGGAGAGCCTCCAATGCACAACAGAAGTGTGGTGAAAACCTTCTATAACAGAGATATTGTATTAGAATGGTTACTCAGAACTCCAGAATGATGGATTTCCAATCCATGACAAGCTCTCATGATGACAGAAGAAGTGCCACTTGGATATGTTCCAGTTTGAGCTTTTCCACGATGTTATGAACTAGCAGGAAACAAAAGAGTTGAATCCAACTATGATATACTATAATGATCAAAGATATATGAAGCCTTCAGAGAAAACCAGTGTTCCAGGAAGACTGAAGTACATTGAGATCAAGCATTACATTCTCCGTGATGAGGTCCAGAAAGGATAAGTGGTTCTCCAATATATATATCCACATATGAGCAGATAAGAAGATATTTTGGTAAAGCCATTGCCCAAGATGAAAGAGTTTGCGTACTCAAGAAACAAGTTGGAGTTCATGGAGACGAGTTCCTTATTGAAAAGGGAAGAGATGACTCCTAGGTTGGGAGGGAGCACTAATGTGTTATTGATTTATGGATAGTCATTTTTCAGTTTGAAAAATGGTCCAGGATGAGCAGTTCCTTTCTAGTTCAGAAAGTGGTTTGAGATTTCTAACAGACAAGCCTTTTCCAGTTCAGAAAATGGTCTAATCGAACGGTCAATTTCATAATGAAAATGGTTCGATGGATTTTTGATGTACCATAGAAAAAGATTCCCCTTGTGTCCAGTGTGGGGGAAAGGTATAGGACAGTCTTTCTTCTTAACGGTCACTCTTAGTAGTGGTCAAGAAGATTGGTCCACCTCATCGGGAAGTCATTCTTTTGAATCTCACAGTTGTGAGCAGTTTCAAAGAATGGTCCATTTTGGAGGTTGTTGCAGTACAATAATTTCCTTAGGAAATGGTCCAGACATTCATTCTCTAGGGCAGATTTATTCTTTCCACGTTGCACTTTGTTTAGTTCCAGAGGAATGACCCACATAGGTGAATGGTCCAGGTTCAACAATCAAGGATAGGCATTCCATAGGGCATAATCATTCTCTCCAGGTTGCACTTTGTTAAGTGTCGAAGGAACGGCTCAGATAGGTGAATGGTCTAGGCTTAGAAATCATGACAGGTATTCTTCCTTGCTTGAGAAGAATATTCCAGATAGCCCATCATTGATGTTTTACTCTCTGAGGGTAGATGCTCTTACAGATCTCACAGATGTGAGTGGAATAATGGCCCACATGACTCAGTTATATCATGATATTGTTTATGTGCAGGTTGATGTTAGATGATATGATTTTCATGGAGACTGTATGTCTCTGGACAATAGATGTATTCTACTGTGGTGGATGTGTTCCACTGATTGTGAATATATGTCATTGATAAAGTAGTTGTGTGCTACTTGGTGTGGTGGTGTACCATAGGATTGTATTTGTGTACTACTATGGATAGACACAGTTGTGTTCTAATGAATGACATTGTTCTGATTTCCTTGTAGACTATCAGTAGTGTTGAAAATGATTATCATCTAGATGGATGATCAGTGTATTGATGGACAGAGATTCTCCAGACGGAATATGGTCCAGAACATCTATTCTTCTAGGAAATATGCCTAGATTAGAAGAATGTATTTTGTATCACTCCTTGAAGTGAGTGACTTATTCAGCATCATGTCTGATTACTTAGATGGAGTATGGTCTCAAGAGATGATGCAGTTGATTTTGTCAGATGACACTGATAGTGATGATGGTGTTTGTGAGGTAATCATGAGATAGTGTGTATGACTATGATGATGCTACCGATTCAATGGTATTTTTGTGCTCAAGACCATTGCCTTCAATACCTCCCTAGATAGGAGGGATTTTTGATATTATGGTAGTTGCGGGAGGTATTTGTTAGAATATGAAGGATGTGTGCTCGTTTTACCATTGACAATACCCTTGTCACCCAAAAATAGGCTGAAGCCACCCTCCGAGCACCTTAACCTCGACAGAGAATCATTCCGGAAGAAAACCCTAGGCTAGATAGCCATACAAAGGGTAGCGCACCTTTCCCCAAGGATAGTGCATCAAAAAACACTGATCAGATGTTCCAGACCCTAGCCAAGAGATAGTCCAAGCCAAAACGTAACTGCTAGCTGCAACAGCTACACCAGCAGCTCTCCTCCAAACCTGCACACAAGACTACAATTGCACTGCACAGAACTGGCTCTCTGCAACTGCTGAGATATGTCAAATGAGAGACTGGCGCCCCTATATTTATAGTGGTTCTGGCAGACTTACTGGGGCCGACTTCTTGTTCTGGGTATTTGTCTGTTCAATATATTATTATTATTATTGGTCAACTTCTTCTCTTGGAGGCTAATAACCTAATATAAATTATCTTCTTGAGTTGACAAGTCTTCTAGGGTTATTAGCCAACTCATTAGAGTTTCTTCTTGCTTCCCAGAGTATTATATTCTCATCAGGTTCACACATGGAGGTAAATACCTCCCACAGCTACCATAATATCAACACTCCCTCATAGCTAGGGAGGTATTACAGGTAATGGTCTTAAGCACAAAAACATACCATTCACCTGGTAGCATCAACATAGTTGTATAGACTAGATCATGACTAGGTCATGAGCACCATCATCATCATTAGTGTCATCAACTGCATCATCTCTCGAAACCATACCCTATCTGAGTAATTAGACATGATGCTCACTTCATAGAGTGATATAAAATCCATTCTTCTAATCTAGAAGAGTAAATGCTCTGAACCATTTTTCATTTGGAAAATCTGTGTTCATCATTCATGTGGCTGATGATTATCTCCAATAAACTGTTGATAGTCTTCAAGGCAATCAGAACAAAAATAGAACACAACTGTGTCTATCCATAGTAGTACATAACTACAATCCACTGATACACTACCACACCAAGTAACACACAAGTACTTGATCAGCAATGTATAGTCACGAATAGTGGAACATATCCACCACAGTAGTCTACATCTACTTTCATACAGTCTTCATAACAAACATCTAATAGCAACCTGCACAGAAACAATGTTATGATATAAACTGAATCATCTGGTCCAATCTTTCACTCACAACTGTGAGCTCTGAAAGAATATCTGCCCTCATAGTAGAACAATGAGATATCTGGACTATTCTTCTCAAGCAAGGAAGAATAATTGTCATGTCTTCTAAACCTGGACCATTCCCCACCCTAGGCCATTCTTCCTACACTAATCAAAGTGCACCCTGGAGAGAATGTATAACCCTAAGGAATGTTGAGCCTGGACCATTCCCCACCCTCGACCATTCCTCCTACACTAATCAAAGTGCACCCTAGAGAGAATGTATAAACCCTAAGGAATGCATGTCCCTGATTGTTGAGCCTAGACCATTCCCCACCCTAGGCCATTCCTCCTACATTAATCAAAGTGCACCCTGGAGAGAATGTATAAACCCTAAGGAATGACTGTCCAGACCATTTCCTCTATTAACCACAAGAGGAAAAGACTTTTTTGTATCAACCTCCAAAACATACGATTCCTCATGTTAACCACAATGAGAAATCGTTGTCCAATGAGGTGGTCCAGTCTTCTTGAGTAACCCTCAAGAAGAGAGACTTCCCTAGACCACTTCCCATGTTAACCACAATGGGAAGTCATTGTCTATGATACATCAACAATCTGGACCATTTCCCATGTTAACCACAATGGGAAATCATTGTCTGTCAGAAAACTCAATCCACTTTCCGAACAGGAAAGCATCTGTCCAAGATGGACTATTTTTCAATCTTGAAAATGAATGTCTTCAATAATATTTTCAGTGCTCCCTCCCAACCCAGGAGTCATATCTTCCTTTTTCAATAAGGAAGTTGTTTCCATGAGCTCCAGCTTGAGTACGCAACCTCTTTCATCTTGGATAGAAGCTTTACCAAAATGTCTACTTATCTGCTCATCTATGGAGATATGTATTGGAGAACCACTTTCTCCTTTCTGGATTTCATCACGGATAATGTAATGCTTGATTTCAAATGTACTTTAATCTGGAACACTGTGAAGGCTTTATGTAGCTTTGAACAATAGAGTATATCATAGTTGGAAAACTAGAACATATCCATGTGGCACTTCTTCTGTCATCATGAGATCTGATCTACTGAGTAATCATCTTGATGTTATAGGAAATCTTCACCACGCTTCTGTTGTGCACTGGAGGTTCTCCACCAAGTTATCTTCTTCTATCTGCATTCAAGGGTCTCTTTCTGGTATGCCTCAAAGTCTTGAGATTGCTCTTCATACACTCTTTATTCAATTTCTCTAGAGAACATTCTCGTATTCATCTGATGTAGAACTCCAACTTATGGATGTTGTGGATGATATAATGACTCATGTAGAGATAAGTCTAGTTTACTGGAACAAGTAATCATCATAGTCTTCTCCCTCCATCTGGGAGAACCTCTAGTTTTGGATGTCACAATGCTTTCAATCATAAGTCTTCCATACATTGTTCTTCATCACGACTTTCAGTTCCTCTCTTTGATTGCTTTTATTGAGTTTACATCAGGCTAACAATCTTGTGATTCTTGATACAATGACTGGTTGTTTTGGCTTCTCTTTCTTTCTTGGAATCTTTATGTGTTTCTTTAGTTCATGGGTCCATGGATTTTCTTATAGATTCCATGCCCTAAAGATTCCATCATAGGATCATGGATGTGGATGAACAACAAAGAATACTTTAAGGCTTCTCTTTGAAGAATACGTAATGTCTTTCATGGCTGCTATCATGGATATATACTTCATCATCTTCAATGAATCATAGGATTAGCTCCCTCCTAATCCTTGCTTCATGTATGAGTGCATATAATCGGCTCCCTCTGTCTAACAGAGTCCACGCTTCCATCTACATCCTTATTGTCTTCTGCAATATATAATTGGTTTTCTTGTCTAACAGAGTCCACACTTCCATCTTGTTGTCTTCTACAAAAGGTCATAAGTCTTTTTCCAATTTCTTCTTGATTGTTGACTTCTTTATGTCTTTGCTTCTTCTAAGTCTCTTCATGATTGATTCAGATTATCTTGCAATAGCTTCCACATGATTTGTATTTCATCCTTTCATGTGTATTATCTAATGATATCCATTCTTATCTTGTTGTTCTTTCATAGGTATAGTTCTTCTTGGAACACATTATCTTCCAAGAGATAGATATACAAGATATGTACAGAGACGATGCAAACAAGATGTGTACAAAAAATAAGAAGAGTTTTGTTACCTTTAGAAGAAGAAGTCTCTTCCATCCTACTTAGTCTTCTTTGTAGGTTCCTTTTCTTCGGCAATTGATGCTTCGTGTTTCTCCTTCCTTTTATTTAGCTCAGGACAATGATTCTTGTAGTGACCATACTTTCGACAGTTGAAGCATTGTACTTCTGATATGTCTTTCTCTTGATTTGGCTTCCTCCTTGAACCAAACTTCCTTTTGTTCCTGAAGTTCTTGAATCTTGCTATGAAGTCTTGATCATTGTACTTCTTTTGGGTTTTCTCTTTTGCACTGATCCTTGATTCTTCTTGAGCACAACAATTCCAAAGTTCTTCAAATGTAGGATACTCCTTTCTTGTGTTCATGCTTGCGGCAAATGCATCCTACATCTTGGGAAGACCATTGAGTACTATGTTTACCAACTCCTTCTCTGATATGATCTCTTCAATAGCTTGTAGTTGATCTCTTAACTGAGAGATTCTCACAAAGTATGATGTTATGCTATCATCGTCATTCATCTTCATGTCACGAAGCTCATTCTTCAGACTCATTACTTGTCCAATGTTTCTGACTGAGAAGAGAATTGTTAGGGCATCGTACATCTTCTTTGATGAGTCAAGATGGGAGATGTAGGGTATCAAGTGGTCTTTTATAGATTCCACTATGATACTCATAGCATTGATATCATTGTCTTTGAAATTCTCCATAGCTGCAACGTTCTGTGGTTCCTTCTCTTTTCCTTCTTCAAACTTTGGCTTCACAATCTTTCCTTTCATGACATCTAGCACTTTATTCCTGGCAAGGATGAGGTCAATCCTTGTCTTCCATGATATGAAGTTAGAGGCTCCATATAACTTGTTCTCTGACTTCATAGAATAAGTCATGGCTTATTTGACTTGGTCAAACCCTATATTTGACCATAAACTCAAACTTCATGTCTTGGCTTGCTGAGAGTATCAAGAGATGCACTAGGCTAGAGTGCACTGATCTATTCGGAGATTAGGTCAATCTGTTCACTTAAGGTTCTTCAACAAGAGGATTAGGGTTTCTGCAACTGCACCTGCTAGTAACCCTAGCAGCAGTGTCTTGGAAGTTGCTTTTGCTAGTAACCCTAGTGGCAGTTCCTCAACGAGCTCAATATCCTAGCGGCTATGCTTCCTTCCAGCGTTTAGACTGAATGAAGGAGGAGTGGGCCCATAACCTATTAGAATATGAAGGATGTGTGCTCATTTTACCATTAACAATACCCTTGTCACCCAACCATAGGCCGAAGCCATCCTTTGAGCACCTTAACCTTGATAGAGAATCATTCCAGAAGCAAACCCTAGGCTAGATAGCCATACAAAGGGTAGCGCACCTTTCCCCAAAGATAGCGCATCAGCAAAGACTGATCAGATGTTCCAAACCCTAGCCAAGAGATAGTCCAAGCCAAAACGTAACTGCTAGCTACAGCAACTGCACCAACAACTCTCCTCCAAACCTGCGCACAAGACTACAACTGCACTGTGTACAACTGGCTCTCTGCAACTGCTGAGATATGTCAAATGAGAGACTAGCATCCATGTATTTATAGTGGTTATGGCAGACTTACTGGGGCCGACTTCTTATTCTGGGTATCTACCTATTCAGTATATTATTATTATTTCTAGCCAACTTCTTCTCTTGGAGGCTAATAACCTAATATAAATTATCTTCTTGAGCCGACAAGTCTTTTAGGGTTATTAGCCAACTCATTAGGGTTTCTTCTTGCTTCCCAGAGTATTCTATTCTCATCAGGTTCACACGTGGAGGTAAATAGCTCCCACAGCTACCATAATATCAACAATATTTACCTCCACGTGTAAACCTGATGAGAATAGAATATTTTGAGAAGCAAGAAGAAACCCTAAATAATTGGTTAAGAACCCTAGAAGACAAGTCGGCTCAAGAGAATGATTTGTATTAGGCTATTAGACCCTAAGAGAAGAAGTCAGCTAAAAGGAAATGTTATATACTAAGTAATTATCACCCAGAATGAGAAGTCAGCCCAAGTAATCTGGAAGAAATAGTATAAATATAGGAGGCTAGTCTTCATTTTGGCCAGACTTCTCAGAACTACAGAAGTACACTTATGTGCATTGTAATTGGCCAGTTTGTGTGCAAGTCCTGGGAGCAACTGCTGCCAGCAGTTCTGCAATCTGTATTTTTGGTTTTCTTTTTTGGACTCTCTGATCATCTTTTGTTATTCTTTCTTGGTGCGCTATCCTTGGAGAGAGGCACGCCACCTTTGTTTGGCTATTAAGCCTAGGGTTTTCTTCTGGAATCTTTCTCTGTCAAGGTTAAGGTTCTTGGGGGTGGCTTTGGCCTATGGTTGGGTGACGATATTTCTATATTGTCTATGGTTAAATGAGCACATACATTATATTCTAACAATGGACACCCTGATCATCCATGGTGTATCCCAAATATTGGATTCTCTGCATGTTGAAGGAACAATTCTCCAAATTGGCATATAACTTATGTTGTCGAATGGTTCCCAAGAGTTGTTGAATGTGATTCAAATGGTCCTCCCAGTTTTTGCTAAATATGGAGATGTCATATAGATATACGACCACAAACAAGTTTGTGAATGGCTGTAATATATCATCCATCATCCGCATGAATGTGGTTGGGGCATTAGTCCAACCGAAAGGCATGACCATCCACTTGAAGATACCTTCTTTAGACTTGAAGGTTTTCTTCCATACATTAGTTTGTTCAATTGACACTTGGTGGTATATTGACTTCAGATCAATCTTACTGAAAGATTTGGATCCTTTGAGTTGATCAATAATATCATCAATCTGGGAGATTGGGTACCAGTTCTTGACTATGATCTTTTTAAGGTCTTTGTAATAAATAAAAAGTTTCCATATTCCATCCTTCTTTTGTACCAGAACAATTGGTCTCTCACAAGGTGAGGAGATTGGTTTGATGTGGCCCTTCATAATTGGTTCTTGGATCTGGAGTTCGATTTCTTCATTCTTCATAACAGAACACCTGTATACAATTCCATTAGGTAGAGGAACACCAGGTGTCAAATCAACTGAGTCCTTTACCTAAAAGTGCAAAGGCACCCTAGTAAGAGAGGCAAATATTTATTTGTACTATTCTACTATTTTAACCACCCGTTGTTGTTTTGTTGAGAGACCTCGTGTAGAAGTTTTGGCGGTTGCAATGACCTTCTGTTCACCTTATGACTAGAAAATAAACATGAAAAATATCTCGGTCTGAGAGACCACCTTTTTGCACTACTTCATGGAGATCAAAGAGACCGTGGTAGTCGGGACTGCATATGGTACCATGCAGAGTTCACATCTCAAAGTAATAATGACACTACAAGGCCTAGATTCATAAACAACATGATGCTTCCACATATATGATTTTCCTAAAAGAACTTCACAAACTTCAAAGGGGGGGAGCATCACGCAATACCTTGTCTTTGAAGGGCGTGATGATGTCGTGTAGGTGGCATTGTTGGTTTATTCATATTTCTTGTCCCTAGTTGAGCCAACCAATGGTGTATGGTTGAGGATGCAACGCCATTGTTAGGTTCAACCTTTTGATGACCTCTATTGAGATTAGGTTCTTCTAGATATCATTGTCAACAATGAAATGAAGGGGGTACCATTCACCCATATCTATGAGTGTAAGAGGAACTCCCCTTCTTTAGGCTCCTTTGGTTCCTCTGGATTGAATTTTGTGGTAGAAATGGTGACATTGGGTTCTACGTCAATTATCCATTTTCCCTTACCTCATTCTAAATATGAGTTTGAGTTATCATCTGACTCTAAGGAATTTGTCTCAACAAAAAACAACTATTTGGAGTGACATTTATCAGTGTTGTGCCAAGGTACTTTTTGGAACTCACACTACTTTCCAGTGTCCTTTTTTGAGTTCTCATTACCCTTCTTTGCTTGTGTATTTGACCAATTTTCCTGGGGATGACCATCCTTTATTTGTCATTTAATCAGGGAGTTAGGGCCACCTTTATAGTGCTTATGTTGCAATGGGTTTTCATAACTAAAATCATGTTTATTCTTTTGCTTGAACTTTTTTTCGATCTTGATAGCATATCTATAAGCGGATCCTAGTGAGGAGATTTCTAGAAACTCCATATATGTTTGGATGTACCTATGTAGGCCATTGTTGTACTTCAGAACCAGGTGTTGCTTAGAGTATTTAATACCCATATTTGTGCACAAGGTATGGAATATGTTGGTGTACTCTGGCACCATCTAGTCTCTCTCCCAATGCAATTTTGTCCATCTCGTGTATTGGTCATCATAGTTTCCAATAGGGTAGTATTGCTCCTTGAGGGCGTCAAAAAAAGATACCCAAGTGGGTCCTAGCCCAAAAATTGCAGACTCATATTTGGCATGTTGCTCATAGTAAGTCTCCCACCAATATCTAACATGGGCAAGGGATTTAAGGAGCACGAAGGTGAATTTTTCATTGTTGGAAAAATTTTGGACAGAGAAATAACCCTCTAGCAGACTTAACCATTTTTCCAAAGAATCAACATCTATCTAGCCTTCAAATAAAGGAATAACAAAGTTAACTTGTACCTTAAAGGGTGTTGCACCTCCAAAGTGATTGTTGGTTGAAGTTACCTCAGTTGATGCTGGAAACTGTCGAAGGATCTGGGTGAAATTATCCATCATCTTGTTTATCTATTGCATGACAAATTCCTTGAGAAAAAGTTCAATAAGATCTCCTGCTCCATCGTCTCTCTTTTCTTCTTCCACGGGAGGCTACTTGGGCCAGTGGGAGTGTTCTTCTTGAAGCTCAATCTATTTGATACCAAACTCTTAGTAGCTTGACCTCATCGGGGACATGCAAAGAGAAACAACAAAGAGAATATTTCTCTAATACCATTGATCCATATTATATTAAAAATAACATGAAGGAAGAGATATGAAAAGGAAACACACAAATATATTGCAAGAAACATAGTAATATACTTAAACTCATATTCTATTAATGATTATCTGGAATACAAAAGACTGTAAAATGAAAATCATACAAACTAGTGAGAATGGTGGTATCTTATCTCTGAAGAGAGAGATGTGTCAGCTATGCTCATTCACAAGAAAAACAGATTACAAAGAGGCCGAAAAGGAATTTTAACATAAAACATCAATGAGAAAACCCTAAACATCCAAAACCTTAACCTGAGAAGATGAAACGACAAAAGGTTTGTGGGCCCCAATGTAGTTAGTTGATACATCAACTTTTGGGGGTGCAACTTTTGCATACATCTCTGTTTGGGGCACTCGATAACTCGCTAGAAACGTCTAGACGAGGAGTACACATTCCATTCAACCTAGCAATTGTTAGGTGTTTCTGCACCAACGAAACATCATCCAGGGCCTCAAAATGGCCCTGAAATTTAGGGACCCAAAAAACTATAGAAAAACTACCAAGATGTGAAACCATTATGAATTAGTGGAATAGGTGGTTGGCCACCAGTATCCACCTAGATCAACATCATTCATCAGTGTTGTGCCAAGGGATTTGGTGGAACTCAAACCATTTTTCAATGTCCTTTCTTGTCTTCCCATTACCCTTCTTTGCCTGCAGCTTGGAATGACTATCTTGAGGTTGGCATCCCTTGCTCTATCACTTGTTCTGTGAGTTAAGGCCACCTATTTCATGCTTCTTTTGTTGTGAATTTGCAGACCCGAACTCTCTCTTATTCTGCTGCATAAATTTCTGCTCGATTTTAATAGCATATCAATAAGTGACTCCTAGTGAGGAGATGTAAAAGAAATCCATCTATGTTTGGATGTACTTGTGTAGGCCATTGTGGTACTTTAAAACCAAGTGTCTCTCTGAATCTTGAATACCCAACTTTGAGTGCAAGGTATGAAATATGTTGGTATACTATGGAACTATCTGGTCTCTCTCTTGACACAGAGTCGTCAATCGCATATATTGGTCATCGTAGCTTCCAACAGAGTAGAATTGCTCCTTGATGGAATCTACAAAGGCCACCAATGAGGGGGTTTCTCTCCCAAATGGTGTAGATTCATCCTTGGCGTGCCTCTCCTAGTAACCTTCCCACCACACTTTGACATCAAGAAGGGCTTTAAGGAGCGCGAAGGTGATCTTTTCGCCATTGGAATTTTTTTGGATAGAGTAAGAACGTTCTAGTAGATTCAACCATTTCTCTATAGCATTTATATCTATCTGGCCTTCAAATAAGGGGATATCAAAATTAACTTGTACCTTGAAGGACGTTACACCTTCGAAATGGTTGCTTGTTGAAGATGCCTTGACTGCCATCGATAGTCATTGAAGGATATGATTGAAGTTGTCCATCATCTCGTCCCTTTGTCACATGAGGGCTTCCTCTAGCAACATCTTGAAAGGATCTCCTACTTCGTCAAATCTCTTTTTTTCCGCCATGGGAGGTCACATGGAGAGGTCATCCCTAAACAAAACTAGCTTAAGATCCAGATATCTATACCATGACCTTGTTTCATATTATATTGAGAACATTGGTGGTAGCTTATGGCAACAAGCATTACGTCACACTTCATTTCATTCTCAAAGGGCTTCCTTCACCTCAATTATATATGAGAGAGTGAAAAAAGAATAAGTCTAGTGATGCATGTGGGATAAACCATTTTTACAAGATAGTGAGTTAATTACAACAATCATTACATGCAAATTGTAATTAAGAAATAGATATGACATTACATTATATTCCCCTTTAATGACAACATCAAAAGGGAATATATCAGGGTTTATCAAAACCACATGCTCGAAAATATTAATTATGTGGAAAAGGTGGATGACCACCAAAATCCACTTGGATCAAATATTGTCTTATAGTTATATCTTTTAAAATATTTTTAATTCCTTTTCTTATGAAGATTAATATATTACTTACTTCTTTTTGATAAAATTGTTATAATTAAAATTTTTATTCTGTTAATATTATAACATCTCATTCAAATTATCATTATGTTTTCTTACCTTCTTTAAAATAAAATGAAAATAAATTCTTAATTTATTCCATTTATTCATCTCATCATCCTAATAAGAGTTCTCACCTTCTAAGAAATAAGGTTATCAATTTTTCCTACCTCCCAAGTGTATCATAACGAATCATTGCATCTTACAAGGTTTCAAGTGGGCATATAACTCCACCCATCCATCAAATGCTATGCGTTTTTTTCCCTTGAGCAGCCCACTTAAAGACTAAATTTAACAAAGTCTCAATACACAAGTTATACAGTATCATTTATAAAACTTATACTTCAGGGTATGACTATCACAATCAATTTTACATTAAAATCTGTTTTGTTTAACTGTTGGACATAAATCTGTATGAAATTATTATTTTTTGTTGTTTAAAATCAATTTTTAAATGTAGAAATAAATTCAAAATACTGAAAAAATTTTAAGACTCTGAAATTATACAATAATAATCACTCAAATCTAAAGATCTAACAATTTCTTATCAAATTTAGATTAAATATTCTCAGAAAAATAACCAGAAAAAAATCAATTTTCAAAACTATTTCCACTACAACCACTAAAATAATGTGTTATGCACATGACTGAGCAAAACATCATAACTACAAGAAGAGTAGGTAGCATGCCATAACCACAAATATAATCTCATAGCATATCCATTGCATGAGGTATCCACATTCCATACATTCATGAAATAATTTACCATCACTGTCACATGCACACCTGCTTCAATCACATATCCTATATTCATAAACATGACATCGATCAACTGTCATATAAGCAGCTCCGTATTGCTTGTCATTTGGAAACTTGTGGCGAGTGCAGAGAAAGGACATAGGATTAGGGTCAATCCCTGTTTCCTGTACTCGAGACTGATCTAGGGGCAATCCCAACACGAGCAAAACTGCTTCAAAAGTTTTGTCGTTGCGAACCAATTCTCTGACTACGAGTCGGAGGAGGCCATCTATCTTTGACACAAATGATCTTGCCAGAAGAGGGATCAGAAATTTTGGGCAGATAGTTCTGGATCTAAGACCACCAGTTGTGACAGAAGCATCGATACAAGATGAGAAGAAATTCGGCGCACAGGATATAAGAAAACAGGATATCGAAACTAAACGCAGTGGTACAATCGACTGTTCAGACTCTAACGCAAGGGACCGAAGATTATCCAGTAGACCGGATATTATTACAGAAATAAACTTGATAAAAAATTAAATGTTCGAACATTGCCCTTTAGAAAGATAGGATATGAGAAAACATGATATCCAAACTAAACGCAGTGGCACAATCGACTGTTCAGACTCTAATGCAAGGGACCGGAGATTATCTAGTAGATTGGATATTATTGCAGAAATGAACAATAAAAAATTAAATGTTTGAACATCGCCATTAAATGTTTGAATAATGTGATACATATTAACATGCCATATTCATAATAGGAAAATCAATGCCTCGAGAACGTCTGCTAACGGTCCACTTTGCACACTGTCAGGTGGGTACCGGTGGCTTCTTCAGACACTGTCAAATTTGCTCAGCTGATTTGGCGTTCAAATTTGCTCAGGGCCTAAAGGCGTGGGCTAAATGTTCACCAAAGCCGCCTGACGTCCTTCCCGGCATGATAATGACTTAAAACCGGCCGCTGCAATTTCCATGATGGTGAAATGGTAAGTTCAACTCAATTGCCATCTTAGCATTTTCGATTTCGGTTATGAAAACTGCAATTTGAGAACTGGCTTGTCATTCCGACAAAATTAGGTAAGAATAGAACGATTTAATTAACAGATAGACAACGAACCCTATTCAGAGGCGGCGCGACTGGGTTCATGCTCAATGGTCTGTTGAGCTCTCATGGGTTAACTCACATTGCATCTCGACAGAACGCAAGGTAGTTTTTACAACTCCAGTCACATGCGAAGTTCGAGAGTCGTAGTACCTACTTCTGAGCTAAACCCTTTATATTCATACTTTTCTCTTTAGTCGATATGATAATGCACAGGCGACAGAAGGACGCAGTCAATTGAAAATTAGACGCTGTCAAAAACACTTTTCAGAGTCACAGCGCCATCACGAAATTAATATTAGTCAGGAGAAGAAGAGATTTCTGAACTGCAGATCTCTGGGATGTTACTTGCAAGTCAATCAGTCTGATCGGAAGCATAGCAGACAGGCAGAGATCTGCCACACCAGAAATATAATATGCCACGCCGTGCAACATAAAACAGGTGCAATGCCAAACTTAGTGGGGGTGGAAATAGAAAATGTAAATGGGTGGTCGCATTACTGTATCCTCTCCTTTCAGAGTGACAAAAGGCAAATGCCTGGCGAAACCATAAATCAGGGCATGCAGAACCCTAAACAGATGGGATGTTTGTAAACTGAATTCCAGCAGCAACTAAGGAGGTTAAGGAAATGATTTTTTAAATGATGTGAAAATCTATTATAATTCAGTTGTCCATTAGCAATAGGACAATTATTACTGTCTGTTATCTTCCAATACAGACTTACTCATAAGGAAAACCACCCATCAGATAACCTCCTCCTGGTGTTGTTACCTAACAGAGTAGACTTTCACATTTACCTAGAAACAACATTAGGGACACTTTCTCTTCCTTAATTTTTATAATTGCATTAACATATATATCCACATTAACCATTCTTTTCAATTTTTTTATTAACCTTTATAAATGCATTATTCAGTAAGTTATATAATTATTATTATTTACCATTATTTATATTATAAATGTAATATAAAAGCAACATTAACATCATTACAAGGAGAATCTTTAATTTTTATAATTGCATTAACATAAATATCTACATTAACCATTCTTTTTAATTTTTAATTTTTATATTAATTTTATAACTTTATAATTTTTATATTAACCATTATTCACTAAGTTATATAATTATTACTATTTACCATTATTTTTACATTGTAAAAGTAATGCAAAAGCAACATTTACATCACTACACAGAGATTAAAGAAGTTTATCATACCTCGAAGAATTAAATTTTTTTAGTTTGTATTAGCTTTATAATCACTGGAGAAGTTTATCATATTTTATTAAAAAAAACAACATATTAAAAATAATTTGAAAACAATTAAAACCTGATAGTAAGATAAAATGCTTGTTATACTCCACACTCAAATTCAATTCCCTCATAATAAACATATTAACTAAACAAAAGATAGGAAAAGAGTGTATAATTTACTACTCTAATTATCCCTTAAAGTAAATATATTCTCAAAATAAACATATTAACGAAACAAAAGATAGGAAAATAGTGTATAATTTACTACTATAATTATAACCGATTATAATAGTTATTATTGGCATAGCAACTAACAATTGAATTTATATGTTACTATTATTTAGTAATTAATTAATTTCTTAACTTAATTGGCATATTAGTCAACGATTGAATTATTTTGTTACTATTATCCATTGACTATATTTGCAACACATTATTGCACACATCAAATGGGTTTTGATAATATCACCAGCGTTATTGTTGAATCAATCAATTTTTTGCTTATGTGATCAATTAGTCCTTATGTAAGATAGGTAATGAAGTATACTACCAAGTGTCTAATTTCTATTTTCTGTTATCATGTGATCAATAAGTCGCGAGATGAAATAGGGAATGAATTGTACTGAAAATTGTCTAATCGCCTTTGCCCGTTCATACATAAACTTCACAAGTATGATATGATGAGGTTGTTGACTTTACAAGCTATAATGGTTTGGGTGAAAAAGATTCATGTCATAAAAATTTAGGTTCATTGAATAATTGGCTATGGGAAAGTTGAATAGGAGATATATGTGAAAAAAGAGGAAGAAGGAAATGAGGTTTTGAAAGAAGTGTGAGTTACAAAACATTTAATCTGAAAGTGTATGGACATCATTGGATAGTTATTCAATTTAGAAAGTTTAAGTTGATAATGTGTTTAAGATATGTAGAAGATAATCTTAGAAAATCATTAACTATGTAAACAAATATCCTTGTTCTTAGAAAGTTTAAATTGATAATATGTTTAAGACATGTAGAAGATAGCCGTAGGAAAATTATTAACTATGTAAACAAATATCTACAAAGTTTAAACTGATAATGTGTTTAAGACATGTAGAAGATAGCCTTAGGAAAATTATGAACTATGTAAACAAATATCCTTGATTTTACACAATATATGCTTCGAACATATCATGGTTGAGTTGTGTTGATTTATGAAAAATTGATAGCTCTAAAAGTAGCCCAAGTCAAAGGAATTTTATAGTTAGATAGATTCTTGGCTTATGGATTATAACTATTTTTAACTTTTTTTTTTCTCTAGTTCAATACACACCTTCAAATTTTGAAGATTGTGTTGCAAACTAAAGATCATAAGTGGCAATGCTCTCTTTAAAGTAATGATTTTTATCATTGCTTGAAAAGTAGAATTTGTTGATTTTGGAAACATTGAATCAATTCAAGTTGGTATGATTTGAATAACACATAATATATAAGATGGCCCCAGAATCTAGGTTTCTTGAGCTCTCTAGTCTCAAGAAATTAAGGAAAATGGTAATAGAAGTAATTCTCAACATAGTGAATTTTAGGGTTTTATTTAATCGTTATGATTGTTTGATGAGCACATATATTGAAATAATCACTAGTAAGTTGAATATGGTTGCAAGGTGGGACATATGAAATATAAGGATAAAGAGACCATGAGAACTAGTGAGAAGAGGGTGGAAATTGCAAGCAAAGTTTTGTACCATAAAATTAGGATCTGGGCCAACTAGGCCTCTCAAAAATTTCTTAAATCCTTCCATTTTAAGAATACAATAGCACAACCCTCGGATGGGGTGCTACGCAGACCAAACGAGACACCTAGAGCAGAGCTAGGCCTGGCCTTAAATGAGGCCGGCCGACTCCCATCCCCTCAACATTAAGGATGGGAGCTAACTCCAACTGCCTCTCTCCTAACAAAGGACTTGCCCCTCGCGCGAGTAGTCCGGTGATGTTGTTCATTAACGAGGGGGAGTTAATGGATATGGACATCCCGTCGGCCCTCCCGCTTATGATGCACCCGCACCATGCTTTCATCCATTTCAACTTTTCCCTACACCAGCTCTGCAACGACGAGCTTTGGAGCAGTGATCATCCCATCCTCTGCACTGTTTCTACCTACTTTTTCACCTCGATGCCATGCAAACGGGGGAAACCGTGTAGTGGCTCTGCCTGGTATGCCTTTGTTTCCTGACGGAGGAGGCTGCAAAGGATGGAATGAGTGCTCTCTATGGCTCAGACCAAAATCGCGTGCAGAAGAATTGTACTTAGAATGCCTCTCAGGGTGTATATTGAAGAAGTTATCCTGGAGGAGCCAATGTCTTATGTTGAAGAAATTATCCCAAAGGAGCCAATTCAGGTTCCCCCGGAGCATCTCCTCTTCATGGTGCATGTTAATTGGCGGCCACCAAGCGATTTTCGAGAGGAGGCCTCCATGATTGCTACAGAAAATCAGCAAGCTCGCGAGAATGTGCAAGAACAAGAAGAATTCCCCACCTGCTTCATAGAGGAGGAGATCCCAGAAGAGATGGCCTCTCAGACAGCAGTACCAGTAGCTGGAAGCACCTTGGATGATAGCATGGAAGGCGAACGGATTGAGGGCGTTGGTAGGAAAGAGGACACAGAGAAGCATAGAGAAGCGACTTCAAGCGAGGCCGAGGAGATTAGACATGGAGACATGGTGAGGGAGGGTGGCACGGTCTTCACGCCACCTCCCATCTCATCCATACAGAATCAGTGGCGTGTCCAACCACCCTTTTTCCACTCGGAGCACTTTGAATTGTTGTTTGATCTACGGGGCCATATGGTGGACCGAGTCCACTGTGGCACCCTCATGGGTCAACGTCTGGATATGCTCTATGATGCTTTCTCCAACGTGCCAACAGGGCAGATATGCCCAACTTGTGCGCATATTTTCGTATTGCCAACTAGGGAAACAACTCAAGATGCAGATGCCACCTATGATGCCACCGAGTAAATGTTGTGGTATTGCTTAAGATTCTCGTCTTGGTATTTAGAGTTATGTGTATGCTTCTAGTTATTTTTTGCAAGACAATATTTGTAGTTCAGACAATGAAACCCCATCAGTCCTGGTTTCCTACGGGAAAGACTGATGGTAAACAGTCTATTTTGGACAAGGGATGACACTGTTTCGATTTCCTCTCAAGCAGCGGAGCAGATGACAGCCTAAGCATAGCTGTAATTTTCGCCAATTAATATAGCAGGAACTTCCTTTTTTACTTAAAAAAAAAAGAATAGAATAGCACAAGAAACCAAGTAAGACCTATACAAATATATTCTTTTCCAAGGAAAACGTTGTGGGGAAAATCTTGGGAACTTCCTTACATTTTTAATATGATACCGAATATAAAATTATTGATGTTGATTATGACATCTAAGGCCTGATAGGGACATCAAGTGAGGAACATAAGAGAGGAAGCCAACCTTGATGATTGACCCTAAGACCTCATGCATGAATATCAAATATCTAAACCACTAAAGCTATTCACTGAGCTAAGACCTAGACACATATATTATATCAACATTCAATTTTGTGTTAGGTAAAAACCATTAACAAAGCACAAATTGGGACTGATGAATTTGAGTTCAAGTGTAACCATTGGTGGTGGTAATCATTTGTTAATATTGATTGTAAAGAACAACTTATAGATGGTTCTCATGAAACAAGTAAAATAGTGAATGAGGTAGCAACCAAGGAATATGAAATTAGAAATAAGGCAAGTTACCCAAGATGAAGAGCGATAGTCCATCATTCTCATATCACCAACAATTGTTGATTTATTGTAATTCTAAGTGCATGGAAGCACAAATAAAGGGGACTAGGTTTGGTATATCCATGAATGCAATGCGTAATGAGTGTAAAAATACAACAACATTTATGAGTATCAATAGTTTTGATTGAATGAAAATTGTAGTTGAAGAGACACATACTTGACATGACAACCATTAGAGTAGCATAACTTGTTTTAGTGTTGGCTCCAATAATCTTTCCTCTTGCACACACTTGTTCAAATGAAGAATTCTTGAGGCAACCCCAAAAACATGAGTTAGTATATAAAAATTATTTACTGAGAGATTCTATTATGAAGGAAATAGTATCCACATGTGTGAGTCAATGAAGATGTTGTAGTGAATAGTTACACCCAAATTAACAAAAAAAATTCATTTACACTTTGATGATTGTGTCACATAGAAATAATATATTTAATACCACATATTCATGAACATTAAAGAATTTTTTTAATGCCCCGAATGGGGTGTTAAATTGGCACACATGTTAAACTGGAACCTAGTCCATCGCAAAACCACATGATGTTATCTTCTCTTCCCAAGGCTGGAGGTTGACACGAGCCTTAACATCCCATGTGTACATCTCATAGAAGCCATTGCATTTTCAGGGTACGACGATGGTTCAAATATTTTGGTCTGGTATTGTTCCTCCACTCGGGTTTAATAAATAAGTAATGGAAACTCTCAAGATACATGACTATGCGATGGATTTCTTGGGTACTGGCCCATTCTTGGTTCAATTTATTGTATTAATTTTTGTTATCAACAAGGAGCTTCATTCTATCTCTATCTTGTGGTATTCGGTCTCAAACTATTCTATATTTCTGGTTGTTTATGTGCTACATCTGTTATTTCTACACACCATGCCTCACAAGAGGGCCAGGTCGCGTCTTGGTAGTGGCACCTCTCATAGTATTTATAGTCGAAGTCACTATGCATCTCCTTCTTCCAATGATTCTAACTTGAGACACCAACTTGTGGATCACCTAGAGGAGGAGTAGGACTCTTCTTGATCCAGATTTTGGAGTGGACTGAACTGATTACAGACTGAATACAATAAACACAGAGATATGAAGAATAACATTGATATCCAATGAACAATATCTTCTATTAAATAAATGAAATAGGTTGAAACTGTAAAACTGCAAAACTGAAATAGTTGCTCGAATGGTGGTAACTATCTCATAGAAGAGATGTGGCTGCTACGCGCATCTGTCTAAGAAGAATGATTACAATGAGGCACTAGAGGCATCTTTTATATTACTCATGAGTTCCAAAACCCTAGACATCCAAAAACCTAACCCTAGAAGGTGAAATGCCAAAAGTCATGTGGGCCCCTATGGGCAAGTTGGTACCTCAACTTCCTGGGGTCGTAACGTTTGTGTACAACCTCTGTTTTAGGTGCGTGATAGCCCATTGGAAAGGTATTTCAGAGAGATATACATTTCGTCGTCAAAATCTAACTTCTTCTATAGTTTGACTGTGGAGAGCCAAAAAAACAATGTTTAGGGCCCCAAAATGGCCCTGGAAGTACAACAAGATGTGTTGACATGAAAACATACAAAATAATCCAATTGGATTAGGCGAGAGGCCACTAGTATCCACCTAGAAGATGTGTAAGGCTTCAGACAACCCCAAAATTGTAGAACCCACAATTACAAAGAAGTACAGAAGAACGTGATGAAAAAAAATAGACAACAAGAGCCAGTTGGAATAGGTGGGTGGCCACCAATATCCACCTAGATCAATCCTCCCCCCTTACAAAGAAATGGTATCCATTGTGTTGATTTCCCCCATCAAGTGAGGAAACTTCTGTTGGATTTGGCTCCGGGTGAGCCACTTGCCTTGGTGTAGGAGTTTCCCTACCTTGACAACCTGATAAAGTTGGATCCTCTGTTGGCGAGTGCCCTTCACCTATGTGTCCACTATCTGATCAGTGGATTCTTGGTCCTTGCAGTCAGGGTTGAGCTATTTTGGTGCTAGATATTTTGTGATCTCTAAGGTGTCCAATGATGGTGGAAAATATGTCCGAAGGAGGTCCACATTGAACACTGGGTGTAGGCCAAGAAAGTGTGGATTGTTGAGCTTAAAATCATTGCTACCCACAACCTTGGTGATAGTGTAAGGCCCATAGAAAAGTGGGAGAAGCTTCCAATGGGGACCCATGAGATGCTCCTTATGCAAATGTAACTAGACTTTGTCACCAACCTAAAATTGGTGCGGTACCATATGTTGATCATGGCATTGCTTGTACTTAGCATTGGATTTCTGCAAAATCTCCTAGACCTATTGGTGGATGTGCTGAATCCGCTCAATGAATCTGGTGGCTTTGTCGGTCTCAGACTGAACATGGGAAGAGTATGTCTGTGTGGTGGCAAGAGGTAGTGCAACATCCATGGGACCCAAGGGTTGGAATCCCAGCCCCACCTAAAATGGGCTATGGCCGATGGAGCTATGGAGAGCCATGTTGTAACCGTGTTGAACATAGGGGAGACTCTCATCCCATGTACGTGGATTCTTAGAGTTTTACATGTGCAGGATGTGAACAATCATCCGATTGACAACCTCTGTTTGGTCGTTTGTTTGGGGGTGGAAAGAAGTGGATTTAGTGAGTTTGGTGTCCAACAGTGACCAGAGACTCGACCAAAATGTGATGAGTAACCTGTTGCCCCGGTCGAAGATGATGGCCTATGGTATCCCAAAATGGACCCACACTCGTTCAAAGAAGAGCTTGGCAATATCTTCCACTGTGATATTCTTCTTGTAGGTTGTGAGGATGGCCATCTTTGAAAACCAATCTACGACCAAAAATACGCAGTCATTTCCTTGCTTGGTGGATAGAAGGCCAAACATGTAATCCATTGAGACGAATTCCCAAGGATTATCGGGAGTAGGAAGACGGGTGTATAAGCCTTTTTTCTTGATGTATGGGTTGGAAATGGCATAGGAAGTGCAATATCTTATATACTTGCCGATGTCTTGTCGAAGTTTTGGCCAATAAAAATGTTTCTGAAGAACGACCACAGTTTTCTCCATGCCAAAATGTCCTACCATCCGACTGTAGTGGGATTCCTAGATCATCTTTTAACCCTTGCTTGTAGGAACACATAGATGGCCCAGATGGAATAATAGTCCATCCTGAATGTGAAAATCAGTGATAGTTGCACATCTACCCAAGAGCTTATAGGTGGTGGCGAAGTCTGGATCTTGATGATAAAGTTGGGGCCACTCAGTTGCCTCATGTCCAAAAGAATGGAGCACAGTGGTGAGTGCAGCCACAGGAGGTCGACTGAATCATTCAGTGACATGATTTGAGATCCCTATCTTATAATTGATGTTGAGATGGAATTGCTACAAGTAGGTGGACCACTTCCTATGTTCATCATTTTGCAATTTCCCCTGTGTCTGTATGAATTGCAGAGGCTTCTGATCAATGCAGATGATCGTCTCCTTTCCCAGAATGTAATGTTTCCATTGGCGACATTATTTTATAGTGGAATACATTTCCTTGTCATAGGTGGGGTATTTCTGGACAGTATCTGAGAGTGTCTCACTATGGTATGCCATCGGATGGCCATGTTGAGTGAGAACTGCGCCTACAACATAGTCAAATGCATCAGTCTCAATATCGAAAATTTGTTGTAGATCGAGAAAGGAGAGTACTGAAGCTGAGCACAAGCGATGCCTCAGATCATCAAATGCTCGTTGTTGTTCCTTCCTCCAAATGAACTTTTCCCTACCACTACCCTTGGTCACCTAGCTGAGGGCCCATGAAATATGGGAGAATCCCAACATGAACCATCCATAGAATTTGGCCAGTCCCAAGAAGCTATGAAGCTCAATTAGTGTGGTCGGGGCTGGCCAGTCACAGATGACTTGGATCTTAGCTGTATCAACATGTATCCCATGCTCATCAACAATTTAGCCCAAGTATTGGACCCTGTTCATGCCAAAAGATCATTTTTCCAAGTTGGCATATAGTTTGTTCTATCGCAGAGTACTCAAAACCTGTTGAATATGCCGCATGTGCTCTTCCCAAGTTCTGTTGAAGATGAGGATGTTATCCAATTATACCACCACAAAGGAGTTGGTGAAGGGTCACAATACATCATCCATCAACCTCATGAAAGTGGTTGGTGCATTTGTTAAACTAAAGGGCATGACCAACCATTCGAAGAGACCTTCTTTAGATTTAAAGGTTTTCTTCCATACATTAGTTGGTTTGATGGGAACTTGGTGGTAGCCAGAATTTAGGTATGTAACGTCCCCAACCACCAACAGGGTAGGAAACACCACTACTGAGACAATTCACTTAGCTCAGCTAACGCTGATACCAATTTGTAATGTCCCTAGCCACCAACATGCCGAGCAACGCCACAGAGGAACACACACACACACATATATATAACATACATTTCTAATGAATTTAAAACAAATAAAACAGAGTTACTGCTACCATACAGACTCAAATGGAATTGACAGTAATTCCTACATGCAACAGAACACATGATAAAATTTCAAGAATCACAGACATGCATAACATACATAATTAAGCACGAAAATGATACTTATCTTTTAACTGGAGTAAAACCACCAACTCTGTGAAGACCTTCCACAAACCTCCCAGCCTTAAACCACACTGCTCATCACTCTCAGCAGTGGGTCACCCTCGAGCTAGGACTAAACTCCATTGGGCAAGGGATTCCTAGGCTAGGAAAGGTCAATAGGAAAGTCACACAGTTTAAGAGGAAGGATTCTCTCCCAGGAGCCACGTACACCCACTTCTCATAGACTCTCATTCCCCACATGCCTGTCCCACCCCAGGAGTATACACCTTCACTATCACACAGTCCATCGACTACTCCTGTTATTGGATAAATTGGTGAATGCGGACATAAACTAATCTCCCTATATCCACCTGGATCTAGAACAAAACAAGAACGGACATGATGCTTTCCCTAAGTTACAATAATTGAATTTACTACCAAAGAAGGAATGAATGACATACCTTTGAATATCACTTCCTTATATTTTTGTTGTCCCTGCTTCACTTAGGTGCTCTTGTGAGATTAGATCTTCAATGACACAAACCAACCAAAGTGAAAGTACCAATAGTAGATTCAATGAAAACCTAAACATGAGATCAAGGAGTCATGTAATAAAATACTAATGATTTTATGGGAAAGAAACATGCCACCATATTATATTAAACAAAAGTGGAAGATACAACCAAATTGCCTTGATGCCACAAGTTCCCTTTTAGTGGTCCTTCTTTCCAAAACACACATACACTTGCTCCGAAATTTATATAAGATGATCCACAAAAACTCGATGGACAAATGGAGACCTCAAGCATCAGTTGCAAAAGGATTCCTCACACAGTCTTCAACCTATTCTTTCAACAATTCTTTTCTTAATCTTGCTTAACCTTTTCCATGAGACCCATCATTATATAGGAGAAGGAGAAATGGTTAAAGGGATGAGAGTGATCCCACCAAATCAGAGAAGCCAGTGGGATCCCAACCATACAGACGCCACCTCATATTCTATAAGATCCCCCTTCTAGAAACTTCATGAACTTATTTCTTCTTTTAGGTTTCAAATGCCATCGCACCCTGCCTATATACTACCCTACAGAAACCTCGTGAGCCAGGTATAAAGCAGCCTGTGGAAATAATACATTTTCGCACTGTGTACTACATATAGCCTATGACGTCCTTCTAAAAACTAGTTTTGTAAAGGAAGAAATCAGTTACTTTTCTCATGCAAAAGATCCTTTTGAGAACCTAAACATATGATTGTAGAATCATCATTAGGGTGACCAAAATAATGTGTAACAACTCCACTGAATTCAACAAAAGTCCGAAATTCTCAGAGCTCTGTAGCAACTATAAGACTCCCTCCAGGAGAAATCACTTCCTCAACACACTCTCTCACCTGGAGAGAGTTGCTCACAGGCCTAAAAAACTACTTCTTCAACCCACAAACCTCTCTCACCTGGAGAGAGAGTTGCTCACAGGCCTGACAACCTTCCTCTTCAACCATGGGCTTGGCAACTTGCCTCTTCAAACCACAATATCTAAGTCAGGTAAGGAAAGGGACGGCTTAGTAAATCACAAAGGTGCACAATGGACGTGGGTTCAACAATGGCATAATTGGATGGCTTCGTGCTTGCTTAGTGCATGAGTGAACTCGTGAGGAGATATGGGGAAGAATGGTCTATCCTAGCGAAGATGATGAGAGCATGAGAGAAAAAATTGTCTGTGCATGAACCCCTTTCCGTGAGTGAGTTCCTCCCTGTGCGTGAGTGCCTCCCCGAGTGCCTGTGTGTGTCCCAAAAAAAATAATTTCCCCCTTAATTTTTCATGTGCTTGAGCTGGCACCTGTCTCTCATGAAGCACGTTCCTTTCCCTTTGGAAGTCACATGTCCTCTCCAATGAACTTAGGATAAAAACATATCCTTTTAAACATCTTTTGGAATAACTATTGATTAAGGTTGGTTGTCATTGATGTCAACCCTTGAAGAAAGACCCGTAGCACAAAGGTTTGGGTAATGGACCCAATACTGTTTGATGTAAATATGACTCATTACTATTTTTTCATTGTTGATAAGAAGTAAATATGGATGAACTCCAAAGTGGTCCCCTTATGGTGAAAGTCCTCACGGGAAGATGCTTTGTGGAGTAAGAGAACCCATGCTTAATTGTGGAATAATGAGATGAAGGAAAGTGAATTTGTCAGGAAAAATATCCTATATGGATAGTGCTTGTCATGTCATTTCCGGTGGTATGTGGAACGTCACATAATTTCTCATGGTTAGAGGGTTATGGCCATGAGAAGTTGGAGACCCTAGGTTTGGGTAATGGACCCAAGTTTGTTTGATGGGTAATGGTATGAGTTATGATATATTTTCAGATAATACTATTCTATATGGATAGTAAATGTCATGCAATTTCTGGTGGTATGTATAACGTCACATAACTCCTCACGGTTTGAGAGTTATGGCCTTACGAAGTTGGAGGACCCTCATATGTCATCTAGAAGACCGAAAAGGTCAAAGTCGTCAAAGTGGTTTAAGAGATTTTAAAAGCTAAATAATAAAGTGAAGAGAGGAGTGTATTATAATTCAAAGTGAATACAAAATAAATTATTTCAATAATAAATTTAATGGAGAAATTAGAAGTGGACCCAACCCTAAAATAAGGAAAGTGGGCCAAGTGACCTAGAAGATGTTTTTAAGGACGCTACTTGGAGAGTATAAATAAGAGACAAGGCTCTCTCATTTGAATTACACTTGAGAATATTGAATATCTATATGTGTCTAAAGTAACCAAGGATATCTAAGCCGAAATTCTGAGGAAAGTGAAGAAAAGAAGGCCAAAATGCAAGGAAGGATAAATTCTTTTGATGGTGCTTTCTAAGGTATGTTATTTACAGGTCATCTCACCATTTTCGCTATAAATTTTTGTATATAATGATTCAGACTGTGAAATTGCTATGCAAGTGAGAAAACATATTCAAGTATCTGTAAAACAAAATTCAATGTGTGTTTCATTGTATTTTGGGAGTTACACTCCATGTAAAATAGGGTTTGTGGCCAGTCTTGAAACTAGTCAAAATCAGGTGTTTCGAGTAAAAACATCATAACTTCTTCATAACATATCCAAATTCAGTGAGACCAAATATGTTTGTTAGGATACAGTATTTAGTATCCTATGTAATATTTTTATATCATTTCATCAAACATTTTTTGTGGGGCACGTTCTACAAGGTCGCTCTCTAGAATAAGCCAGAATTCAACAAGGTATGCCATTTTTGCTATAAATCCTTTTCTGAGAGGTTCCAAGTAGTGACATTTGGAGGAATCACATAAAACACACTGAAGAACATTTTGTATCAGTTTCAGATCTTTATACATTACAGGTTCAAAGTTATGATTACTTCAAGTTAGGGTTGTTGACTAATCCAAAACTAGGCATGTGAGGCTAAAGAACAGTTTGATGAAAATTCTAGTCTCTTGTTTTTAAAGTTAAGGAAGGTTTGTAGGAATGTGATCATATACACCAGGTCTATTACAGAGCTACAAATCAGATTTGGATGATGAAATTGATGATGGCTTTTGGTTGAGGTACATGTTGAGTACATGGTTGAGACAAGTAGTTGATGAGTTGGAACATACATGAGGTGTATAGTTGATGATGTTGGTACATATTGATGAGTCATAGTTGATGAGTAGTTGACACATGATTGGTACATACTTGGTACATGGTTGGATGCACTTGTTTATGGTATAGGTTGATTACAGGTTGATGCATGGTTGATGCACTTGTTTATGGTACAGGTTGATTACAGGTTGATGCATGGTTGATGCACTTGCTTATGGTACAGGTTGATTATAGGTTGCTGCATGGCTGATGCACTTGTTTATGGTACAGGTTGATTACACGTTGGTGCATGGTTGATGCACTTGTTTATGGTACAGGTTGATTACAGGTTGAGGTACAAGTTGATGCATGGTTGAAGAGACGGAAACATCCACATCAGTTGTAGAGAATGAAGAGAAGCACTCTACATTGCTAGAAAAAAGAATGAATAAAATTGAAAGAGTTATGTAGAAGTACTCAAAGGAAGGAATCATGGTCAACTAGAATCTAAGAAAACTATTGAAGATACATCTTCAAGAATACCATCCATGTTCAAGCCACAAAAAACATTCAATTATGATCATGATCAGTCAAAGAAAAAATTCAGAAGGACTACGCAACAAAGAAGATCATTCACTCCCAGGTATGAAAATTTATTTTATGGTCATTTTTTTTATTGTACTAACTTTGGACATAAGGTTGCAGACTGCAGGGATTATAAAAGAAATGTTCAAGAAGATCGTGCTTATGTGGTCGCACGTAACATTGAGTGTTACAAATGTCATAACTATGGACACATAGCCAGTGATTGTAGAAGCATGATTGATACTTCCATGAAAGAGAATATTGATATCAAATATAAGAAAGTATGGATAAGAAAACAGGAAGAATAGGTGAAAAAAGACTAGGTACCATAGATCACAAGATTGACAATAAAACAAGATGAAGAAAATTCTACAGAGAAAAGGAAAGATGTTAGATACAGAAAGGTTTGGAAAATAACTGAAAGAAAGGAAGGACAGGTAAATAAGGAACAGGTTCAAGAGATTGTACTTTCAAACATTGTAATGAAAGATGAATCCATAGATAGAAAGAAAGAAGTTAGAGCTCAGAGAGATAATAAATCTACCAATGAAGATGATGATGAATCTACTAATGAAGATGATGATGAATACACATCAAAGAAGGAATTGTTCTGAGCTATCCGGCTTAGAGAATTTCAAGTAATATGAATATTAGACAGGGGGAGTCTATGTGATAGCTGTGACAAACCAAAGAACCATCCTTCAAGCAACTTGCAAAGTTTGAGAAGACATATTCAGAGCAATCAGTTAGCATAAGTACAATTTGATACTATAATGATAAATGGGTTAACATTATGGACAATTGCACAAGTAGAGTCTTGGACAGTATGGACAGAGATGGATTTGTAAGAAGACTTAGTAGGTTTTAATAGATATATGATAGTGGGCGAGAGCATGGATTCATAGATTGGTTCAAAGAGTGGTTCAAAGACAAAGGAATGTTATTGTAATGGATGATAATTACATAGGAAATGGCTCAAACAATACTAATGGATTACAAATTGAAAAATATTTTTTGGACATAGGTAGTGTATACATCAATTCACATTCAAAATAGAGTAATGCTCAGAAACAACACTGATAAAACTCCCTACGAGCCATGGAAAGGAAGACCAACAAATGTGAAGCACTTTAGAATTTTTGGAAGAAAATGCTACATCAAAAGAGAAGATGGCAGAATGGGAAAGTTTGACTCTCGTGTGGACAAAGGAATACTTTTTGGTTACTAAAGTACAAAGAAAGCATACAAGTGTTACAATCTAAGATTAAGCAAAGTTGTGGAAAGCATCAATGTAACAATTGATGAAACAAGCAGACCAGAATCAAAGGAAGAAGAAAACAAATCAATGGAACAAATTTTTGAAGATGAAGATGAAAAAGAAGTAGAAGAGGAAGATGAAGATGAAGAG